>VFFE01007173.1:812318-853325 GCA_008921705.1 Burhinus oedicnemus | reverse complement strand
CAAGGGAATACAATAAAAATAAACCCCACCGGGGGGAAAAAAAAAAAAAAAAAGGAAAAAAAAGCATTCAGCATAAAATCAAAGATCCAAGTTTTCCAAGTAACTCAAGATATAGATGTTTTCTCTCCATGGTATTCTCATCTCTTCACATTGTATAAGTGAAAAAAACCTCTTTCCTAAAGCACCAATTCTTTTTCTATAGAACTTTGTTTATCATTACTCCTTCCAATATGCACCACCATAAAAAAGTGGTAAAAAAAAAGATTATTACAATAATCTATCATCTAGATAAGATCTTAACTTAAAATTTTGTATCTGAGGAGCTCATAACTACTGTTTTATCGGAGACTAGAAACATAGAAAGAATAATATTTGCCCAAGCATAGCAGCACTGCCTTTCTTCCAGCATATGAGCTATCAACCTTACATGTGACCTATGGAGTAGTTTTTGCTGTTCTCTTTTTTTTTTTTTTCTCCTTTTCATATAAAATTAATTCAAGCAGGGCCTCGGAGCAATGTACAGCACCAGAGTTGCTATAGATGATGGACGTTTTTCCCCAATTCATTTAAAACTAAAACAATAAGTGCAGTCTCCTACAGAGAACAACAGCTAAAGTGCAATACCAGCATCAACACATAAAATGAGACATCTCATTCATTCTGCTGCTCCCAACTATCCCAGAATTAATAATTCTGGGTGAGGAGCTAAATGAGCTAACAGGAGAATACCGCTTACACAAAAAAAATGCCAAAACCTCATTTCCCAAAGGTATCGAAGCAAGGAAGCCACATATATTAAACGATAATCTCACCTGAATGAAGCTTTTCATTTTGATCAAAGATACTAAAGTAAAATTTCTGGCATTTCTGATTCAACATTTCATGACAGTTTTTCCATACAATCATAGAATAGTTTGGGTTGGAAGGGACCTTTAAAGGTCATCTAGTCCACCCGCTCTGCCATGGGCAAGGACATCTTCAACTAGATCTGGTTGCTCAGAGCCCCGTCCAACCTGACCTTGAATGTTTCCAGGAATGGGGCATCTGCCAGCTCTCTGGGCAACCCATTCCAGTGTTTCACCACCCTCAGCGTAAAATATTTCTTCCTTATATCTAGTCTAAATCTACCCTCTTCTAGTTTAAAACCATTACCCTTGGTCCTATCACAACAGACCCTGCTAAAAAGTTTGTCCCCATCTTTCTCATAAGCCCCCTTTAAGTACTGAAAGGCCACAAAAAGGTGTCCCCGGGGCCTTCTCTTCTCCAGGCTGAACAACCCCAACCTCTCTCAGAGGTGCTCCATCCCCCTTGTTCATTTTTGTGGCCCTCCTCCAGACCCCGCTCCAATAGGTCTGTCTTTCCTGTGCCAAGTACTGCAGAGTTGGACGCAGTACTCCAGATGGGGTCTTGCTAGTGCAGAGTAGAGGGGCAGAATCACTTCCCTCGACCTGCTGGCCATGCCATTTTTGACACAGCCCAGGATACGGTTGGCCTTCTGGGCTGCAAGCACACATCGTCAGCTCTCAATCCCTTCACCCCCCAGGTGCAAGACCCTGCACTTGGCCTCATTGAACCTCATGAGGTTTCGCATGGGCCCACTTCTTGAGCTTGTCCAGGTCCCTCTGGATGCCATCCCATCCTTCAGGCATGTCAACCGCACCACTCAGCTTGGTGTTGTCTGCAAACTGGCTGAGGGTGCGCTTGATCCCACTTTCTATGCCCCTGATGAAGATTTTAAACAGTACTGGTCCCAGTATGGACCCCTGAGGGACGCCACTTGTCACCACTTGTAAATTGTCTATCTGGACATTGAGCCGTTGACCACTACCCTCTGGATGTGACCATCCAACCAATTCCCCATCCACCCAACAGTCCACCCATCAAATCCATATCTCTCCAATTTAGAGAGCAGGATGTTGCGGGGGACCATGTCAAAGGCCTTACAGAAGTCCAGATAGACGACATCCATAGCTCTTCCCTGTCCACTGGTGTAGTCACTCCATCGTGGAAGGCCACTACTAAGTTGGTCAGGCAGGACTTGCCCTTGGTGAAGCCACGCTGGCTGTCTCAAATCACCTCCCTGTCCTCCACGTGCCTCAGCATAGCTTCTAAGACGATCTGTTCCATGATCTTCCCAGGCACCGAGGTATAGTTCAATTAGTCTAGTTTGATGTATTTTCACTCCAGAAACGGTGACAAAGCTAAAACAGAAATACTGAGCTGCCCAGGGTATGCAAATCTTAGGTTTTAAACACACTTTTTTGATCTACATGAATGATGAATGTTCATATTTTTCGAGCCAAATGGACAAAATGAGGAAGGGAGGTTTGATTTTTTTTCATGCTCTCACGTTTAATAATTACCCTTGTGTGCATTTTCTGGCAAATTTTCAGATTGCAATAGTGTTTGATTGACGTGAATAAAAACACTGAAAGTAGGAGACACCTCAATGTTTTTCTCAGTCAGACAGGGTATGCCCCCCAATTACAATAGTTCCTGTAAGAATCAATATGCAAATGTATACATGCCCATTATCAACTACTTTATATAAGAAACAGCAGCTTGATTATATTGCTCTGGAATGGGATTGTTCGAGTCTTTTGACCTCCGGGATGAGTGCCTGTTCAGGTACCTGTCTGTAAACCAATAACGACGCTCCCATGAATCCCTGGACACAGAACATGCGGTACCCAGGTATGCCAAAAGAATAGAGCCCTGGTGCCAAGAATACAGAGCATGTTATTGGATGATAACATGACCTACATGTCGCTGGAGAAGTAAAGCAACTTTTACTGGAGAAAAGACTAAGAGGTAATGCAACAGTAGGAAGACTACAGAGAGAATGAAAAAAGAAAAGCTACTGCATAAGCCATAACGAAGGCATCAAAGTTACTCATATTTCTACACAGCTGATTACAGTGGAAATAGGCATGGATAGCAGACTTTTTTTAGTTGGCTAATTTCTGCCATAGATGCTAAACTATTAAAAAAAAAACCACAAAGGAGGAAAAGCACAGAAGACAAGCGGCTCAGAAAAGGGCCTGAGCACCCTGAGAATACTGAACGTTATTCTTGCTTCCAACCAGGAATGTACAGCACTGTTCTCTCTACTAATCACACCCCATTTTTCAGCTGGCTACCAAAACAAATTATGATGATACAAATATAACTAACCTCAAAAGAAACAAAAAGAAATTATAGCAATAGAAGAATGATTAAAAAAGGTCAAATCTTCACGAAAAATGTTTTTAAAAATAAAAACAGTGAAAAAACCATGGAACAAAAGAAGCGTCTCTATTGATATACTACTTTAGCAGCTTGCTGTTCTATAGCAACTCCTTTATTAGCAATAGAATCATAGAATAGTTTAGGTTAGAAAAGACCTTTAAGATCATCAAGTTCAACCATTAACCTAACACTGCCCAGTCCACCACTAAACCACATCCCTCAGCACCACGTCTACTCATCTTTTAAATACCTTCAGGGATGGTGATTCCACCACTTCTCTGGGCAGCTTGTTCCAATGCCCGACAACCCTTTCAGTGAAGAAATTTTTCCCAATAACCAATCTAAACCTCCCCTGGAGCAACTTGAGGCCATTTCCTCTCATCTTATCACCTGTTACTTGGGAGAAGAGACCAACCCCCACCTGGCTACAACCTCCTTTCAGGTAGTTGTGGAGAGCAATAAGGTCTCCCCTCAGCCTCTTTTTTCTCCAGGCTAAACAACCCCAGTTCCCTCAGCCGCTCCTCATGAGACTTGTTCTCTAGACCCCTCAACAGCTTCATTGACCTTCTCTAGAGATGCTCCAGCCCCTCAATGTCTTTCTTGTAGTGAGGGGCCCAAAACTGAACACAGTATTTGAGGTGCGGCCCCACCAGTGCCAAGTACAGAGGTACAATCACTTCCCTAGTCCTGCTGGCCACACTGTTTCTGATACAAGCCATAATGCTACTGGTCTTCTTGGTCACCTGGGCACACTGTTGGGTGTCGATCAACACCCCCAGGTCCTTTTCCATTGGGCAGCTTTCCAGCCACTCTTCCCCAAGCCTGTAGCATTGCCTCGGGTTGTTGTGACCCAAGTGCAGGACCCAGCACTTGGCCCTGTTGCACCTCGTACCTTTGGCCTCGGCCCATCGATCCAGCCTGTCCAGATCCCTCTGCAGAGCCTTCCTACCCTCAAGCAGATCGACACTCCTGCCCAACTTGGTGTCATCTGCAAACTTACTGAGGGTGCACTCGATCCCCTTGTCCAGATCATTGATAAAGATATTAAACAGAAATGGCCCCAGTACTCAGCCCTGGGGAACAGTTAATTTGCACCTAGCCTTTATCCCAACATGACATGTTTCCATTACTGTTTCCAAGCTATTCAAATAAAAATGCAGAAAAAAACCCCCTGATTAACTCTGATATCATATAAGGCCAGTCAACAGTGTGCAAGGGAGTAAGAAGGAAAACGTGCTCGGAAGCGTTGACTCATTTGATGTACTTGGTCTCTAAGTACTACTAGAAAACTCCCCCAAAACACACGAAAGCTCCAGGAGATCCAGAGTTTTTTCATCTGCAGAATCCACTTGGACGGAACAGGTCTACTTCCCTCTGCACAAAGATGTCCCTAAAACACCTTGCACCATGAAATCTACAACAACTTCAGGCACCTCCTTTAACATTTTCCCAGTGCCATTTACCACAAGTGGAAAAAATTGAATACCATGTCAGAGTGTTATAAACTTAACTTTACACTCCAACCTACATTTCGTTGCAATATTTAAGGATTTATTTTTTTTTCCTGAACAGTTTGGAAAAAATTGTATTATCATCTAAGTATAACCTTCTTCAAAGAGAGGGAAAAGTAATGTAATTACATAATACGTAGGTCATTTTGAAAATTATAAGTGAATTTAAAACAGTAATAACAAGTAATTAAAATACATTAAGTGTATAAAGTACAAAGGAAGATAGGTTTTAAAACCTTTTGAGAAAATTAATGCCTTTCCTTCAGTTACATTAATATAATTTAGAGGAGCAAAGGGTTGTGCTTTTCATGGCTCGATTCATTTAAATGAGAAGTTATAGTCTAGGGAAATTTCAAATCAAATTTTACCAACAGAGCTCGACCTCACCTCTATTACCAGCCATGTAAATGACGGCAGAATTTCCTTTTTCTGCTAGAGAACAGCAACAGAAACACCATGTAAAATATGGAATCAACTTCTTCAATCATTAGCATTCATTAAACCACTGTAGCTAAACCAAAGAAGCAGAGAAAAACACAAACACATACTACTTCTCATTAACAAGGTCTGAGTACAGGCTCAAAATAGTTCTTGACCCAGTGCGACCGGCCAATAAAGCCCTACAATGAGAGAAGGCCCAGAGGAGATGGGCAAGGGCAATGCATCCTTGAAGCTCAGGGAATAGTACAGAATAAGACTGATCACAGCTGTTGCAAAGAGAGACAACTATCATAGCACCAAGAGGACCAGGGGGGTGGTCTTCTGTTTCAGATAAAGAGCTATCAACAGCTGAGTGGATCAGCTGAGTAGATAACTGCTGGTATAAACCTTTCTCCCTGCGTTCTTTGAAACAGTGTGAATGCCTGTGTTAGCCAGATCAGAATAGGGGAGGGAATACGTGGATCAGCCCAAGACAGAGTATAAAAACTGAGCAACTAATAACAGAATTTCAAAGTGAGCAATGGGCTTGAGCTGGCTTCAACCCATGTATTGCTTCCTGGTGATGGGACGGCCAGCATCGTGACAGTGAACATATTCCACAGACTAGTAATAGAGATTACGTTAGTATTGTGATTAACCTGTATATTGCAATTGCTATATTTTGCTAAGTATAATTTACACTTGTATTGTGATTTCTGTATATTGCTGTATCATTCTGCCAAATCAAAAATCTCATGTAACATCAAGTATCTTCACATAAGTGCATTTGATATTAAACAGTATATCCTCTGCATGTGGAGCATCTAGAAAAACCTAGTCAGAGTATTGGATTCTGGCACCCAGACAGAGATCCATCAAAGGCAATATTTTTACAATGAGAGCACAAACTCACTTGCCCTCCACAGGGAGGACAGCAGGCTGCTAGTCCCTGAAGGCAGAAGCAAGGCAAGTAACATGTAATACACAAGACTTCAAAAGCTTTGCCTGGGTCCTTAGGGCCAAATGAGCTCTGAATACAGACCTCGTACAACAGGATGCAACACCATGCAAATATAAGGACTGTGGTTTCTAAAGCACTGCACCCTAGTCAGCAGCCCTGCCCCTCAAACAAGTTCCAAAGTTCCCCTAGAAATCACAGCGCTATTTTATCACATATCAAAAATGTGCATTAATTCTCCCTTGGGTTCTATCGCTTGTCTCTTGGGTTTGTTGTTTTGACACTACACTAGATCTTGTTTTGTGGATATATTCAAGTTCTCAAAAGCTACAGTTTTAAGAAAGGAGGGAAAGAATGGCGGAGATGTTACTGGGGCGCAATTCAGGAGAGTAAAATGATTTTCAGTCTCATCGAAACAGTTTCAAATTACAGCAGTAATAGCCAAGAATTTCCATCTGGTCAGTGTTTGCTCAGCTATATGACCACAGCTGGTAGCTGCAATTTGGTCCCACCCAGTAGATACAAACACATGACCAGGAAGATTGTGCTGTTCTCAGCGCTCTTGCCAATCAACACCTAAGCAATACGTCGCTAACCGCGTTTTCCCAGGATATTCTTACTGCCTCAGTACAGCTTTGTACTTAGAGCATGCCCTTGATTCAGAACCAGCTCCTCAGTTCCCTTCTTGTTCTAATATCTGAAAAGAAAATTAAAAGCAAAGCAAGTGAGAGAAATAGATGATTATCATTGGCCACTTCGTGTCTTTTGTTGTGCGTTGTGGTTTGTTTGGGTTTTTTAAGCACAAGTAGCAGGGTTCAGACTTCCAATTGCTTTTCCATTAAATGAAGACAAATAAAAATCTTTATACAGGAAAGACATTCCAGCAGTGTCATAAAATTTCCTGGACCTATTAAAAATCCCTAAACACTTCCTGCTCATTAGAACTGTGCTGGCTTTCTTTTGCGTGAACAGTTCTAGGAAGCCTTTGCTGTTATCCAGAATAATTTCTATAAGAGCACAGATAACACATCCCTAGATTTCTAACATCAGTTCTACATCTCTTATTGTCTGTGGTACACCGTCTCTTTCACTTCTTGTATCACTTCAGTAAATTATCCCCCCTCCTCCAAGAAAACAGCAGAATTGATTTATGGCACGATATTACCATCCTGCTAGCTGCTATGCCTCTTTTCCTTCTTTCTGTCATTTCCTCTTTGGAGTAGACCAATAGAGAAGCTACTACTTTGTGTTTGCACAGTAGTTAGCACAAATGGGACTTTATTCTGACTTTGCTCTGGTCATTATTTTAAAAAGTAAGATGAAAACATTATTACTAAGAGAAAAACGTTATTACCGCATGTAGAAGCATACCCTATCAAACTACTCTAATAATAACTGACACATCTCACAACGCTCTGAGTCACTGCACAGGCTGTTCTTACCGATTCAGTGAAAAAGGGATGGTACCAGAGCTTCCTACTTCATCGCTTCCCTTTCTTGTGCATACTGTGAGCACGACAGATAAACAGCCGAAAAGTTACTTATCGTGCTTCCAGCCATTACCTTCTGGGTTTAGTGATGACTTCGTAATAAAGTTTCAGCAATTTCAGCAATAGGTGATGCATATTACTAGATAGGCCTTTTTTTTTTTTTCTTTATTTCTTTCATTTGATATTAGAAAAGGAAAGTTTTAAGAGTGAACTTCAGCTACAGAATTTGCAAGCAACGTATCATTTCAAGAAAAAAACCCAACTTAAAAATGCTGTCATTTTTATTAATGAAATAAACAACAGAATACAGTCAATGCTTTTAGTTTAGTATGCAAGCCTACTACAGGAGAAAGCATACCTTCCTACCCACCACGAGATGAGTCTCCGAATCAATATTTGGGAATTCCCCCCTCCCCTTACCCCCCCGTGTAGCTGTCAGCATCCAACAGCTTTCCTCTGCTAGAACTGCAGCTGCTGCATACTGAGCGTTACTGAACAGAGAGAGGGCTCTGTCTGAGCTCTTCTGAAAAACTGACTCTGACAAACCTAAGCTGTGTGGAAAAAACTGGCATCAGTGACTAAATTGTATCATTTTCCCATCCAAGTAATATACAGTGTAGGCCAAAAAAAAAAAAAAGAAAATTTTAACCACCAAACTGTCATGACTTGAAGCAAATCCACAGGCTTCTCCTATATAGTTACTGTCTAAAAAGCATTAGAGATAAGAGATGCCTCAGCGTGTGCTCTGAATTCTGAAGAGAACAAAGACAGGACTGTGTCCTCCCTGCACTCAATGCAGATTTTATACAATCAGGCCACCACCGCACTCAGAGCTGAACAGGATTCATTTTCATTATCTAAGAGCTAGTTGTATTCCCATTCCCAGGCATTTAGTTTTCCTATTTTCTTTTTCCATTGTCTGTGAACTTCAGAAGAGCAAGTTTACTCAGAAGTTAGCGGTGTTAATCTTGGGAAAAAGCTATTTTTCTGGGAGTCTTGGTTTCAGAATTTTGCTTTTATTTTTTGTCTGATGGTGTGCAAGTGAATGAAACGCAGAAAAGTGAAAGGAAATTCAAGGAGGAAAAGGAAATAATCATAGAATCATTTAGGTTGGAAAAGACCTTTAAGATCATCTAGTCCAACCATTAACCCTACTCTACCAGGTCCGCCACTAAACCATGTCTCTAAGCACCACATCTACACGACTGTTAAACACATCCAGGGATGGTGACTCAACCACCTCCCTGGGCAGCCTGTTCCAATGCTTGATAACTCTTTCAGGGAAAAAATTTTTCCTAATGTCCAGCCTAAACCTCCCCTAGCACAACTTGAGCCTGTTTCCTCTTGTCCTATTGCTAGTTACTCGCGAGAAGAGACCAGCGCCCATCTCACTACAGCCTCATTTCAGGTAGTTGTAGAGAGCAATAAGGTCTCCCCCTCAACCTTCTCTTCTCCAGACTAAACAATCCTAATTCCCTCAGCCGCTCCTCATAACACATGTTCTCCAGACCCCTCACCAGCTTCGTTGCCCTTCTCTGGACACGCTCCAGCACCTCAATGTCCCTCCTATACTGTGGCGCCCAAAACTGAACACAGGACTCAAGCTGCGGCCTCACCAGCACCGAGTACAGGGGCACGATCACTTCCCTACTCCTGCTGGCCACACTATTCTTGATACAGGCCAAGATGCCGTTGGCCTTCTTGGCTACCTGGGCACACTGCTGGCTCATGTTTAGCCGGCTGTCCACCAGGACCCCCAGATCCTTTTCTGCCAGGCAGCTTTCCAGCCACTCCTCCCCAAGCCTGTAGCGCTGCATGGGGTTGTTGTGACTCAAGTGCAGGACCCGGCACTTGGCCTCGTTGAACCTCATGCAGTTGGCTTCAGCCCATCGATCCAGCCTGTCCAGATCTCTCTGCAGAGCCTTCCTACCCTCAAGCACATCAACACTGCCGCTTAATTTGGTGTCATAATGGTGTGCTCTGAACCAGACAATGGATCTGCATTTCGGAAAAACGTCTTTGATGCCTGGGCTATATTCACTCAACACTTTGACCTCATGTATTTATCTCAAACTGCCTGAGATGGTCTTTGACTATGGTTCCAGAACACCCAGCAGAACTTCAAGTTTTGTTGAAGCAGGTACTGCTTTATATTCAGCTTGGATTTCATCCATTCCAAGTGGTTAATTCCATCGGAAAAGCATTTCTTCTCCTAAAAATTAACTTCTGTATATTTTTGTGAAGTTGATTGCCCCATAATTTTCAAGAAACGTAAAAGTGGTTCCTCCCCAGCATGCTTGAGTATCCATCTCCTTTTTGAAGGACTGCACTGAGATGTAGTAAGAGGTTTTCTGTTTGTGTAGAAGTGTCTCATTCATCTATTAGCTTAATAAAATAAAATAATGCTGAGCTTTGGAAAAAAGGCTTAGGTTGTCTAAAAAAATTTCGTATCAAACCATAAAAAGTGCCCTTGAAGAGTACTACTATTCTGTGAAAAAGCACTGATATTAACAAAAAAACCTCTCAGAGTTCTTGACATCTGAAGTATATTATTTTAAGGAAAGGAAAAGTAGTGTATATTTGGCTGAAGAAAGGTGGACATGTTCTCATTATTCTATTATGCAACAATTTGGGGGATTTTATTCATTTTCTGCTTTAAGATAATATATTCAATCTCTTGGTAAAGTTTGTATCATTTCCTCTTCTAAGCATCTGTACACCTGGAGGCTACAGGGACAAATATTTTTGAAGAACAAAATTTTTTGAAATTAAACACCATTTTGAAACAGATCATCACTTATTTCAAGATTTCTATAGAAAATTGTGTCATTTGTTAGTCACACTTAATTATTCTAATCCTTACCTTGAAGATGCCATGTAATCTGGGAACAAAATCCACATGGTTTAAATAAACAATCACACAAATAGCAAAATATGGACAACACAAAATGAAAACAGAAAGTCCTAACTTACCAGGACCTTTTAGAACGGGCAGGTCGATGTACTTCCCAGAAAGAGAAGTGCTCAGACTAATAAAGCATTACAGTCTGATGCTGTAAATGTAGCACTGGGACTGCTGATGTGCATTTCACATAGCAAAGAAGTATGCAAATAATTCTGTGAATACATAACATCTCTTCACAGACAAGAATCGGGACTGGTTTGGGAGTATTTCAGAAGCAGCTGTAATTCTAACAAACAAACTCTTCTTGAACTTCAGGCATAATACAGGGAATAGAATGAAGCAAGCTACATTGATGAGAATATTATAGGACAAAACCAAAAAAACAAACAGGAAATAATTGGGTTTTTTTTACAATAAAGCTTGAAGCTAGGTGTTCCATGAACATGACATCTAATCTAATGCCATACAAATGGCATTAAGAATTTAGACAGCCCTGGTAGCTTTAAGATATTAATAAGAAGAAACAATAACTTCAGATAATGATTGAAGTCAACACAGGAAGAATACAGGACTGAATTTTTAAGAATTTGCAACTATAGCACTTCGATTAATAGAAATCCTTGTTTAGCCTACTATTTCCCTTCCCCATCCACCCAAGCCGTTATGTAAAACCAATGAAGAATCTTCTGTTCATCTGAGTGATGCAGTGAAATGCAAGATGACAGGAAATCTTACTAGTACTTAATTTGACTTTGATTCTCACTACTGATTCACAAGTAAGCTCTAGTTTGATTTGTATACATCCAATGAAAGCAAAGAAACCTGAGCAAGTACAGCTGTATGAGCTACACAAATTATCCTAATTTTTTCACACCTGTATACACTTAGCCTACTTCTTCACATTTCAGATAAATAGAGACAGTCATCCTTTATGGAAATCAAAAGTCTCTTCTGTTACGTGTGTACATGCAAGTTTTTAAACTACAGTGGATTTATTTTGAGTATAAAACAACTTCTGCTCAAATCCTCAATTAAAAAATTCACACTAAATCTCAGATCAGCAAAGTAATAATGAGCATATGGTTAATCTGTTAGAACATCTCAGGTTATCACATGCTTAGTTGTGCTCTTTCCAAATATCAGGGCTCTTTACAAGCAACAAGCTTGCCTTAATTCACATCTCCCATGTAACGCGTCCTAGGAATCATGACTGCCCTAATGTCGGAGAAACATATGCTAAAAAAAGACAGGCTATACCAGATAGAGGATGTGGAACAGTCAGGGGAAATGGAGTTCTGCTCCCATCTCTTTATACTATTTTCTGTGAGTTATTTTCTTTTACTTATGTGTTTACAAACACATGGAGTGTTTACAGCAACCTGGTCTGGTGGAAGGTGTCCCTGCCCACGGCAGGAGGTTTAGAACTAGATGATCTTTAAGGTCCCTTCCAACTCTAACCATTCTAAAATTCTACAAAATCTAACTAATTTACCAAGACAAATTTATGTAATAATATATGGGCTGGATTATTTCAGATGTTCACTTAAACTGGAACATCAGAGCGGAACTTGGAAAAGCTACACTATGTTATTAAAATAAGTCTGATATTTCATCTTTCCATGAACAAGTATAATTACATGCAACACAAGGACTTTGCAGTTTATCTTCCTTTAGAGGTAGTAGTGGGAGCAAGTTTCTTGAATTAGGTCTAGTGAAAACAATAGAAACTTAAAAGTACAGATTTACTTTAAGATTAAAGTAACCTTTCCAACATTACAGACAATTTACATTTTGAAATGGACATTCTCTAATGTGAACTGTATGTGAACATACGTGACATACACCATATGCCTGAAAGGCAAAAGAAAAATATCTCTACAAAAGCAATGTAATGAGTTTCCTTTGCACACTTCAGCCAAGAGACATTCAAGTCACTAAGTAGGTAGCAAAA
Organism: Burhinus oedicnemus; assembly: GCA_008921705.1. Lineage (NCBI taxonomy): Eukaryota > Metazoa > Chordata > Aves > Charadriiformes > Burhinidae > Burhinus > Burhinus oedicnemus. Next base: position 840,862 of record VFFE01007173.1, on the reverse strand, counting down.
AACCCCAAAAAGCAACAAAAACCCACCCTATGGAGGAATTTGCAAAGAGATTGGAATAAAGACAAAAACGTCGGTAAGCCCTAAAATACCATTTCCAGTCTGACAGGGAATTTGCCTGGAGCAGAATAAAGCACCAACACCGCTGAATATTGTGCGGGAACACAAATCCACCCCGTGAACGCACACTTCATAGTTCCTAGATGCTACGTACTACAATAAGGGCCCAGAGCATTTCACTGAGAAAGTCAAGGCAGGTTTTGAGAAAATGGGGCTTCTGCTACATCGGGGAAGCAGCATCCCAGGCAAGGACTTCTATCTGTTCCCTCATAAATTTATTATTCAATGCAGCAATATGAAGAACTCTGTATCTTCAAGTTGGAAGAGAAGCAACAAAGGGGAAGCATCTACAACTGGCTCCCATATTGCTGACCACTACACACATCCAGATGAGAACTTTGAAAATAAGAGTCAAAATAATCCCATTTTTACTCCTCACAAACAATTGAGCAAACTAGTTAAATAATTTTCACCCACAGGAAAAAAAGTTTTTTTCTACATCACTAAGGTAATAAATCATTGAATATGGAAAAAAATAGTGCCATTATTAGTAAGAGATAATATATTGATGAATATATTTTGTTAATGAACCCTTTTTATTAATAAATATGCAAGAAATAGGACAATTTAGTATGGGAAGTCAAATTAGGAAAGCTCATTAAAATCTGTAAATCTGTTACAGACACCTAGTGTTGAATAATTCATCAACTGTTTAACATATTTACTAAAAAACCCATGTAAATTACTTTTATCACTGGCCTAATTCTAATTTTTTGTTTTGTGAAGGAATTCTTTTTTCCTAGCATAAGTCTGAAAGTTGAATTGCAAATTGATTAACATGGAGCTTTGCTAATTAAATCAGCTGAAGGAGATTTAGGCTGACACCATGCTAGGTGCTCAAATTAAGAGACTGTCCCATTGCATTAAATATAGTGCATTTATCATAGATAAACCAACAGGCTGTTAATTTGAGCTGACAGATAATGGAGGAGGAAAATGAATCTTTACAGTATTGTGTGTAATAGATACACAGCTCTTTTACTACTAATTGTAGCTTTACAGGTTTCTGAACAATTAGAAAGGGTTTTAATAATGTTGCTTTCAGTTTGAAATAAGAGAAGAATAAAATCCCTCATTAATACTTTGATTATGTGACAATATCAGTGTAAAGTTCTGCACATATTCAGTGCTGATGGGCTGACTGTTAGTACATAAGAAACCGTAGAAAAATCCATTTAAGTTTAGAAACCTTTGACTGGAGATTGTTAATAAAACTAAAGAAATGGGCTGTGTAGAATCTAAATGAAACCCTGTCTCTAAATGAATCTTCATTATCGGGGCATTATCATCTAGATGGTGGTATTCAGTTAGCGTAAATCATTAAAGTTTCATTAGCACAGTTGCAAGTTCCTTCAGTTTTCAAAGTTTCTTGGCACTGCCAAACGCCCATATTCTGTTTTCAAAGTTATCAACAGGAAAAATTATCAAGTCAATTATCGAGTCAATTAATAATATAGGTCCAGAAATTCTACTTAAATTTCTCCACTGGAGTTCCAAATTCCAAGTTAAGAGATATCCAGGAAAGTAAAACTGATTCACTAGTGCAGATTACCAACACCCTTTATTGTATTTGAGCAGAGCCACCAGAGAAGCTCAGGAGCATCACACCATCAGGAAACCACCGCAACACCATAGCTTAGCTATGGCCACATGCAAGCTGTAGTCAACAGCACACACCTGGTTTCAGACCAAAGTCACATGTGCACAGATGCAAAGGGGTAACTCCGTAAGACTCAGCCAGCATCACGCGTCATCCTGCTGCGCGTAGAAATCCCGCATCTCAACCCAGCAGCAGGTACAGAAAGGAGGAATGCAGTACCCCACACAAGTATGCCCCAGTGGCTATAACACGCTAAACGTATCTTGAAAGTTTTTGCCTCTCTCAGTTCAGATAAAATACATCACAACATGCAGCACTGGAAATATACTTGGGGGTTTTTTTGCCAGCTCCATACGTGGAACTTAATGTCAAGTTGGCTAGCCTAGTGAATTAGAGATGACAGCATGGAGCATCTTTTCCTTTCCTTTTTCCCCTGTAGTAAGTTTAAGACAGACTGTCACCACGTGACCCTCTCTCCTTGTTCATGCCAGCACCAGTGATTACGCACAATCAGTCACACAGGGAGAGAGGATCAGGGTTTGGATAAAGCTTCAGCAAGATCACTTCCTTGATACGCCTCATAAGCAAGTACACTAATGCATATACAAGGAAATGCACGTCTGAAAACAGGAGAAGCATGACACTATTTTGATATCAGATTAAGTGCTGGCTGCTCACAAACTTGCTGACTCAGAAGAGTAGTGCTGCTACTACCTAAGTAATTTCAAGCAAAATAGCTGTCCTTTCACTTGAGAAATCAATCCCTCTTCTCACAAAAAAAAAAAAAAAAAAAAAAAAAAAAAAAAAAAAAAAGAAAGATACAAACAAGAGCAGTCAGTTTAGAGCATAGGAAAAATGGTCAAATTTTTGTACAATAAAATCTCTTCCTCTCCTCACTCTCCTTCCAAATGACTGGAAGAAAAAGGAGAGCAAGAGCCCAACAGTGCTCTTAGATTAACAGTAGGTATTAGTAAGGATATTAATACCATAATTAAAAAATAAAAATTAGTTAAGAATGTCTATCTGAAATGAATTATACTTAACGATTAAATTTTGCCTATATTTTATGACACTGGTGCCAAGGGTAATCTCATACACGTTTCCTCAGTCAGCTGCCTATGTAGTCAATACAGAAAGCCTACATACTTCTGAATTATTAAAGTTCCACAGTTGAAGATTAATTTTTTTGTAAAGTATCTTCTAACTTCCACATGAGGTCCTCCCTATACACTCCAAAAGGAGTTATCAGCAGAAGGTAAAATAATTGTATGTTTGCTTATGATCAAGAAAAAAAAAAGTTATTTGGCTAAGAATGCACTATAGATTTTCAAGAAAGGTCAGAGACCTTTCAAGACCAGACTCACGATTAAAATGAAAATACATTATTGTGCTCAACTTGAGAATTCATGCTTCGTGAAACTAATACCCTGGGATGAACTGCTTCTTGCCTAGTTTTCAGGTTTATACTTACAATATTGTCTCGGTTAACTGATTTACCTTACAATAATTATTCATTATTATTGCTATCAGCTGAACAATACTTCAAAGCCATCTTCACTAATGAAAATATCTTCCAACCACATCAGTTTTCCAGTTCCTTTCAATATAAACTAAATTAGTACCTGCTACGTTAACTGCACATGAACATACTTACTTAATTTCTCCTACACATCAGCTCTACACAGAACTACAAAATTACAAAGATTTTGTGGGCTTTATGCAAACTTGCTACAAGACAACAGTGATTCCAGCTTTCAAATGGAGCAGAGGCAAAACACTAGGCACTGGGAAAATGCTGTTAGCCTGGAAAATCTCCCAAAGCTTCCTCTCCCTTTTACACTACCCACAGAAAAATTTTGTCATGCATCAGATTGTTGGACAGGGCGTCAAACCCTTTTCTTAGAATAGATTTTAGAGGATGCTAAGGCATTCTATAAGAAGAGATCCTCAAACATGCCTGAAATTAAATAGATTGGACCTTTGGAAGAGGTCCAGCATTTATAGAAAGAGTCCACAAGTTCTGATTTGCCTACTCTCCGTAAGCTATGTTTTGCAGTAGACGTGTACAGAAATGAGACAAACCATTACAGTTTGCAGAAGTGATTAAAATGTTATTGTTGGATTTCACTTAATAAGTGATTTTTTTTCAGAGACTAATAAGCATTCATGCAAAAATCAAGAGCTGCTGCTTTTTCAAAGTTGACATTATGCATGCTAAGACTGACACTATGCCTATATGTCATTCTTCTGCTGGAAAATTAGATAAAATTTCTCCCTTGAAGAAATCTTAATGGTTTATCATTCCATAAACAGTCACTAAAGTCTCCAAAGTATGTGTACACACAAAGACCGGGATCTGACAAAATCCCATGCAGGGGACCCTAACCCATGAAAGCAAAAGAGCAAACAAGAAAAAAAACCAGCCCCAAAACATTCACAACACAAGTCTTCAGACTGAAAGGATGACCCACTGCAATATTTACTTGGTAGTTTGTTGGTATAAATTACCTAGCAATATTTACGCTTCTCATAGTTATTCAACACCATACATTTATGCTTACAGTTTTCTCTCTCTGTTTCCACAATATCAATTTTCCTGATCCTTGTTTATAGACCTGTGTGATTATTAGTAGGACAGACTTGTCTTTTCACTTTGTTTTTCCCTCTCCTCCTGTTATTCACTTTAAATATTCTTAAACAAAAATAAATTAAGACCCTGATAACGTTAATGTACTACTAACTTTTGGTCAAACTCTATTTTATTTGCCCTCAGAAAAGAAAAGATGCACTGGATGCACTATTCTGACATCATCATGGCTTTCTCTGGTAGCTTTTTTTCTTAAAACCCTGTCATGCTCATTAATTGCTTACTGTTCATGCAACACCACATTCTGAGCTCTGATCTTCATCTCTTCTCTTCTTTCTTCACCTCTGCTACTCAGTATTGGTCTTAACTTCCAAACTTTATTGAAGTTTTCAGTGTTTCAGGCCCATGACTCTGGATGCAATTGCATAACTTTTACTTGCATCAGCAACCACCACCGTTGCCGATAAGCTCACTGACCCTGCATCGCTAACAATTCCGCAATATGAGCTAGTTACATGGGGTTTTTTGAAGCTATTTTTCATTTTTCTGCTGTTTTTTTTTTCTTTTCAAAATCCATGCTGGATAAAAATGATGCAGCATTCTCAGCCACCTATTAAGATCCTCTTGCTCATGAATGACAAAATCTTTTCTTTGCATTGCATGGGTTTCGTGCTTTAACTAGGTTCACCTGAAGTTTGCTGTCACTTAAGTGACAGGCAGCACGAACTGAGACTCTTCACCACCATGCTGTATTTAGTTTGCGTATGTTATTTCCCTCTGCTCTCACTCAAGAACATCAAGAACAAAGTGACCAAAGACTTTTCAGTGTAGGTGTGCTCATGCAGAAGGTGTCTAATGATATCCTGCAGAGAGAGACAATACACATCAGAGAGCACCTCAGAGTAAACAAGGACTTTCTGTCCCTCACCAGTTGCTTTTTCTAAGGAATTTCTGTTTGAATAATTTGATGCAGGCAGTATAGACTATGCAGTAGAATAAAGAGGAAATAGGACAGACCTTGAGTTTAAGAAGAGTTTACTATGTAATTCTACAGTATTACACATCTGTAGAACCAAATCTATTTTTATACCCGTGACTGAATCAGCGCTATTCTACTATACAGGAAACAGCATTACCTGTAGAAACACTCAGACATATAGATCCTGGAAAAATAGGGGTGGAACTTAATTGGGAAAAGTCCATAAAGAAGTGACCTTAACTTGTAAGCCATGTAAAGTCTATTCAAATTTGTTACTAAGGAAATACTATGGTTAACTACTTCCCATTACTATTATTGCACTAGTCTTACCAAGCAAACATTCTGTACTTAAAACAAGCACTTGCAAGAAGTAAGTCAAAGGGTTGTCAAGATACTCTGTTGAAGACACGTACAGCCAGAAAACATTCAGTGTATGCTGAAAACATTCTGAGTTTTAATCTCCTTAAATTAGTTTGTGTTTCACAAAGCTGAGAAAAAGGAGCAGTTATAACTACAGCAGAGCTTGTCTAGTCTATGATTTAAGATAAGCAAAGTTTATATTGTTTCAAAAGATAAGCAAAATCTAATTGGACAAATGCAGCATAATCATTAATGGGACACCTTATTCCATTGATAAATGTATTGTTATTTCCAAGCCTTAGAGATTAAAGCTATTAATTTCTGATTTTGTTTTTCCTATAATCAAGGTTCGCAGATAAACAAGTGGAAAAGAACTATTTCTAATACACACAGTAAAAACAAGATAAAGCCTTCATTATCATTCATTACTAAAACTAACAGCTCAGGTATTCTTTCTGCTTTACCATCTAAAATTCTATTATTATAGTCTATTATTTATTTGGGCAACAGTAGTGCCCACAGGATTGAACTACTGACACTGATATTGAGGCCCTTACGTGAAAGGTACAGTCCAAATACTACAAAAAGTAACTTTTTCTGCCCTACATTGTTTTACAGACAAATCACAAACTACAGGTGGGGCAAGAGAGGCACACACAAGTGCAGTAACTCGCTCAAGGTCAGATAACAGGTCCACAGCAAAGCTAAGAATAGGAGTCAGGTCTCTCAATATCAACTGAGGTACCTTATTTACTAGAATAAGCTGATCAAGTTGTGATAAAAACGATATGTCCTATTTACAATTAAATTATTGGTAAGTAGATAAACATTTCAACAGTATGTTTATGATTAATCCTTCTTTTTGCAGGCTGTGAAAGCTGATGGTGCAATGACATCTCCACTAGATACGAATTCTTCTCTTCCATAAAGCAGGGACAAAAATTACAGTTCTTTTGCATATGTAAGGCCATTGACTTCTGAAATAATTTCGTTGAGGAAGACGACTGATTTGTAACCTTGGCCACCAAAACCTATGTATTGTTCTTACTGAATGGCACTCCTAAACACTCAGGTTTCATATCTTCCTGTATACTAGTATTATAGGGGACACTGCTTTACTAAACTAACATCTCTAGTACTTTTCAGTACCTGACTATAATAGCAATTCAAAATATAAAAAGGCCCTTCATTTTTATCAGATGCTAGTTAAAAAACAAACAAAAAACCCAAACCAAACCCAACCAACCAACAAAAAACCCAACAGCAAACCCCTTGTAAACTACAGCCATGAGAAATCACTGAGAACCCTTTAACAGAAATTATGAATTTTATGAATTGTCAAGCAACTCTCATTTAAAATTATCAGACTGGAACAGATTCTAAAGAGACTTCCAGGTTTAAAGCTGCATATGGAAATTTTGATTTGCATTACAGCTATATACACAGACACATTTTTGTTTATACACACACACATTTTGTGTTACGCTTTTATCATAACCTCTGCAGAGCACGTTCCACCTCAGAATATAGTGTCCTGTGTTTCCCTTCTGTTTTCAAGGAGAATGGCCCCAATTGCTCTTAATTAGAGGATTCAAACCTACAAACTACTTTATTCTTTCCTACATAATGTACGTAACATGTAGCTACAACTGAAGTTCTATTCCAAAGTAATATTGGGACTCATGAAAATGTGGGGTAGCCTCTTCTTTATTAGTAGTCTTCAAAGAAAGTGTCTTGCTAAGAAAGTCACTATTGCATTGTGTACCCAATTTTTTATTTAGAAGGTTTGTATGAATTAGACTGTAGTGTTATAAAAGGAAGTTAAATTGTCCTCTCTGAGTGCATCTCAATTAAAAACCAAAAATGTAATTATCTCTAAAAGTCAAGTTCCATCTACAGCTATTCTTTTCTCCCTCTCAACCCCACATATTACTACTACTATTTATGGAAATCTTGCATGCTGTTATACCCAGGATCAGGTTTTCTCCAGATGCTATACTAGTACCTAAGACTATCGCTACTCCACTGAGATCACAAGGTAAACAAGAAGAAATTACCTCAGTTGCACAGCTGTACTACCTACCTGAAAGCTAACATCTGTATTAGTAGTTCCTGAGGTTCTGAGACAGGAAAGTTGAGACAAAGAAGAAGAAAGGAGATAAAGATAATCTGAGGCAAGCTTTCTAGAAACCCAGATTACCTATATTACCTTCTATCTATTAGAAGATATTCAGGTGAGACTAGGTATTGTGTCTCAGCCAGCACAGCTGCTTGCTCAGTATAGTTCTACCAGCGTGATGTACTTAGAGAAAACCTCTACACTAGCATAAAACTGTAATTTATATACGACACAGCCAGCTTCACGTTTAGGAGGACACATTTCTATACTGGGGTAAAATGCGCCTTTACAGGGCTCAGTATCTGCGCAAAAATAGATTGCGTGGTCCAACTATAACTAATACCTAAACGCCTTTTGCACAGAACGTGGTTTGAGCTTTTATGTGTAGAAGCTATATAAACTAGCAGTTATGGATGTCCTGACAACTGCTTTAGAGTAATCTCAAAACAGATTCTGAAATTTTGAGCATTTCTGAGAATGTTCTTTCCTAGCCCATTTGATCCGTAGCACTACCAACCTGTAGTTCTGTGAATCTATTCCCTCTCCCAAAGTTAAAACATAAAATGAAAAATAGATGTGTAAACATTACATGTAGGTATTTACATTACATTCTCTTAGCTGTGATTCATACTTGTTAGTAAAGGCATTGCTCCCTCTACTTCACTGAGCCTGGAATAAAAATATTAAATGTCCTACTTTATTGTTTCTTCACATGGTTCTTCACATCTATAATGCAGGCACTAGATAAAGAGATGTAGATCCTTGTAGATGAGGACAACTCCACTAATCTCAATAGCAGCAAACTTGAGCAAAGGAAAGTAGAGACCATCTTTTATTACCTATTTTATTCTACCATGAAGATTTTCTCTTCTACTTACAGGTTCATGTAATTAAATTACTCACTTCAACTCAACAATGAAATAACAGATTATCCGTTCCTTTGAGAACATCTGTCAGGGAATAACAACTTTTAAAAAACTAAATGGAATACAACCCCAGTGCAGACTTTTTTGAAGTCAAAAACCCCTTGGTATCAACTCCCACAACGAGTGTTTTTGCTTAAACCTGTATTTTTCTTCTAGAGTTCTTGTTTTGTCTGCTTTCCTAAATAGCACATGATTTAGGAACCTACTTGATTATGGCAAACGCTAACACTATTCATTCCTTCCTACAGAGCAGCACTGAACAGGCAGACTGCTTCTGTGGATTTTTCTACCATTTGTTTGCCCATTTCAGTGATAACTCACTTTCCTGGGTGCTAGAGAGTCACAGAATAGTAGGGTTGGAAAGGACCTTTGGAGATCATCTAGCCCAATCCCACGGCTAAAGCAGGTTCACCTAGAGCAGGTTGGACAGGAACACAGCCAGGCGGGTTTTGAATATCTCCAGAGGAGGAGACTCTACCACCTCTCTGGGCAGCCTGTTCCAGTCACCCTTGAAGTAAAGAAGTTTTTCCTCATGTTGAGATGGAATTTCCTGTGTCCCAGTTTGTGCCCATTGCCCCTTGTCCTGTCGCTGGGCACCACTGAAAAGACTCTGGCCCCGTCCTCTTCACACCCACCCTTTAGATATTGATAAGCATTGATGAGATCCCCTCTCAGTCTTCCCCAGGCTAAACAGATGCAGGTCTCAACCTTTCCTCAGAAGAGAGATGCTCCATGCATTGAACAGAGTAATTTGAATGCAAAGCACTTTCACTTCTCTGTGTAGCATTGTTAGAATCAGAATACAATTTTATTTATTAAACACAGAGTACAGTTCCTGTAACCCCTAGCAGCCTTTGCCAGCATGAAGACAAAAAACCCAACCCCATCATTTGAGATGTGCTAGTGGACAAACAGGCTGGGATTTTTGCGTGTTTACAATATGCGTTTACTTACAGCTACAAAAATCTTACTACATGTGTGCCCTAAAGTTACAAGGTATTTCTGCTTCTCTACCTCCCTGTAGGAATAGCTATCCTAGGGCTTTTCTAGTTTAGTCCCGTGGCAGGCCATCCATACCAACTAGTTTCCTGACAAAGTTGTGCTCAACTTAATTCAAAGGTCTACTTACATTGGTAGCCAAAGATAAAACCTGCGCAGCTACTGCCCATACATAAAATAATTCTGCTAAAAGATCTGCCATACTTTAATATTTTGTGTGTCTGTATTAAGCTCTACAGGGTCACACAATCTGAAGGTCTTGGTCCCCAAAACAGGGATACAGTGGCTCACCAGACAAGAATTTGCACATCATTTACTCTGAAATCTTCACTGTTCATTACACTCTTCCACCCTCACACAGGAAGAAAAAGCATGAGTATAGGAAATGCCACAAGTAGATAGGTCATCATGTCATTTTTCTTATGATTTGTCCCATCAGTACACCCTTCTCATTTGCGACTTTATATTGTCAGAAAACTTGGTAACATGTTAAAGACCTTCCTTATTGGCCAAGCAATATACCAGTAAAATGAACCATAGAAGCCCTAAAGAGCTGGAAACCAATACATGTACATGCAATCAAAAATACGTGGTGCTAATTAAACTGCTCAATATGCTAATACCAGTTACTGAAGTACAGTCATGACATCTGACACCTTCTAGGTGTGGGGAAAAAATAATAAAATTAACACTTAGTAAGGTGTATAAAAGATACCTTTCAAAGATGGGATGTTTGAAATCACCAGTCAGACCACAATGTTTGTAATACTGCACTTGAAAAACAAGCTTGTATCTTAAAATTAACAAGCAAGTTCAGTTGGCATCTCAAAATACTCTAGGAGAGAAAATTTAGTTTTTATTAATTCCTCTGCTTGGTTTTTTGTTGGGTTTGTTTGTTTGGTTTGGGTTGTTTTTTTTTTTTTTTTTTTTTTAAATATTCTGAAGTGAATGCATTTTCATCCTAAGAAAGTTCATTAACCCAGCAAAAATTCCCTTCTTTTGTTTAGAAAAGAAATATCTTAATAGTAACTAGGAAACACTTTTGTGAAAAGAAGCAAGACTTATTCAACCAAATGACTAAACACTGAGTGAAAAGAAGGAAGGCATCTCAGAAAAAGCTGTTTATCTACATCACGCCTCTCTCATGCCAAGTCAGAATCCCCATTTAAACTTTTATTAGCTTCATAGCACATATCTGGAGACAGTTAATTTGACAATCGAGCCCTTTTTCTTGCCCTCACTCCGCCAAAACTCATTGATTATTTAAGAAACATCGGAACAGAAGAATGTGATGCACGTTATTTGCAACAGTCAATCTGTTCTACAACTTTGACAGGCAAAGGATTAGAGCTGACCCATTTTTGCAATGAAGGAAAGCAGCACTGATACACTTCTACACCATGGCAACCATAATCTGCATTACTTATGAAAAACCACAAAGAATACCAAGTGCCTGTTAAAAGTTAATACTCTTATTAATATGTGATTAATAAAAATGCTTTCTAATGCATAAAAACCTCCTGCGCATCTATTCTCGCTTTCAGGTCAGTATCTCTACTCCCATTACAGATAAGAGCATTAACAAAACCTTACAAGAGAAGCTAATCAATACAGTTATGAACTGTTCAAATAGTTTAAACATTACTTTTTTTTCTTTTTAATTCTCAACACAAATGTGTCAATATGGACGCTTTTATAGACAGAATTAAAGATAAATTTTTATTCCAAAGCAGAAGAAAAATTAATAAACCCCCCTCAGAAGTGACCGTTAAAAGCAGCAGCCAAATCCACTGTGGAGCAGAAAGAGCAACAGTTTGATTCGAGACAAGTGAGGTACTGACCAAAATAGCCAAGCATCCAACAGCAACAAACAGAACTTCTAATCTTTATGCAGGCTTCATATTTTCTCTCTTCACTTTTAAGTACTCTCCATACTTTCTCTTCAAGAATTTGTGTATATTTAATCCTTTCTCCTCTAGATACAAATACATTTAGCAAAACACGTTCCTAGAAATGGCAGAAATCACTGTTGCTCTGTTGCCTCCGACACAAAGGCTTGAAGGTAGGAGTCTACTATGGAAACAGTATGAGGGAGAGGAAAAAAAAAAAATCTTGCTGAATAATTTGTTTTCCTAAATATGGATCTACCAGTCCAAATAAAATTTCAAAATAAGACATACTCTCATGGTATCCTTCAAAGGCTACAATCTTGATAATTGCTTAATAATTGAAATTTATTAAACAAAAATTGACTGGGATACACACATTTAAGTTTAGCAAGTTTGTTCTGCTTGATGCTGAAGAGGCAGGCAATGTAACTGCTTATTCAATACCAAATATAGTACAGCAATGATGCGACTTTAAACCTGAGGATTAGTTTATCCTTGTGCACATAAGCTGAAATCATTATATTCTGTATTAAATGGCACAATAATAAATATATATTAATGTTCTGGTGATTTGTTCTCCCTGGCTCTTGGGTGGTTAACAGTTTTAGTAGAAAATCAACACTAAATATTGTGACACTTTTTGTCGTGTTCATTTGCTACCGTCACGTAACACTCGTGTGGCCCACCAGCACCCACGGTACGTTATACTGCAGGTGAGAGGCAGTACAGAACAGGGCTAAAGGAAGATGCCACAGCTACTGGGACAGGCAGGTGTTTATGGGAAAGCTATAGTACAAATTCCAATGCGTATTTATGTGAGAATGGATCTACATAAAGCTTTTCTAGACAGAATTCAGTAAAACCTACATCTTAAAATCTTAAGATCTTAATAAAATGCACACTAACTCTGTTGATAATTTTCTGATTCTCAGATAATATTGAAACTACTCCTAAAGGATTCTTAATGCAAAGGAGTCTGATGAAGCATAGGGAATGTATTTTTGCACTTTGCTTTCTTTACACCTTTTTATTAGTTATATTTACTTTCAATCTAGAGGATATTTACTTTCAGTCTAGAGGAAGTACATGCGCACATCACGTAGCATTCCTATACAACAGCATGAATAGAACCAAAGTCAAACAAAATTCAAAGTCTACACTGAAATAGTTTTAGAAAAAAGTTCTAATTAATTTGATCTCAACTACAGCATATCAAGTTATAAGTCACCTAAGACCGTACAAATAACTTGTAACATACTTTGATTCTTGAATTATGGTTTATAAGACACGTTTGACATTAAAAAAACAGAAGGATGCTAATTCATGCCATAGCCTCTACAGAAGCAAACCTCTCACTCTCTCTAAAATTCCTAATCAACTATTCAAGGCCAAGCCCAGGAAAAGAAATAAGACATATAACTGATGTTTTTTGAAATCATTTTGATTAACGATTCTATGATTTGTCTATCAAAGCCATCCGATCTGCCAGCTGCCTTTCTCTGTGGTGTCTACATGCTCGTCTACATAGAACTCTGCTCCTGCCTGGACTTTTGTCTTGTGTGTGTTATGAGCCCTTCAAAGGGGTTGACTAAGATTGTAAAAGCAGGCTTTCCTTTACACTTAACTAGTGAATAACTTGAGAGGCATCGCAAACGAAGCAGACAAAGAGCAGAAGATGAAAGCAGTTAGGTTTTAGCACAAAAAAAAAAGAAAGATGCACTGAAAATAACAAGAGTCTGAACAAACCTTTATCCGATATGAAAAGTAGAAGCAACAGAAGACCCTCATTAGACGTCAGCAGCACACAAGTACCAGTACCTCTCTGACGTATAACAGAATCCTATCAATATTCACATCATGAGAATATCTGTCACCGTTTGGAATACAGGAAATGGACCTACCTCTATACATACAGTATTTTTCAACTATTACTCTATTATTATGTGGAAAAAAGCGATCTCATTATCATTGCTGTTATTAATAAAAGTTAGTTTGCTTTGTTCCATGCTTGTATATACTCTGAAGTCTGCACTATAAAATTTTAACCCTGTTACTGAAACGTGGTTGACCCACCTAAATGATTTGAAAGATTACTACCTTCCCTAATTAGCGCTCTTCCATGAACTAGTGGAATCTCCAGCCTAATTCAGATCTGTTGGGATCCCTAGTAACACACGCTTTCACAATACCAACCTACAATGCCCTCCAGAGCCTCCACAGTCCCGTACGCTCCAATCATCTCTCACTTTTACCTTCTCCTTCACAGTCGCAGACAGGTGAGAGGACCCTCAGGGACAGCTGAAAGCTTGCTTCCGCTACGTCCATTTATTTCTCGGAGGTAGTCAGACCTATTTATTTAACACACCACCATCGCTCCACTTTTCTCCATGCAGTAAACATGCAGGTACATTTACAGTTCAGACGAGAAAACCATCCATGCCAGGGTTTCTTCCCCTCTGACCACATTAGAATAATTCTTACTCTTATTCTCTGCTGGAAATATTCACAGAGAATACATTTTATATTAACTTCCTCTGCATATTCAAATGTGAATTCTGTTATCTGTAAGCATTAGTGCTAGTAAAAATACTTCTACAAAATAATTAAAAAAACCCAACAAGTTGATCATCAATAATAGTGACCAAGGAATACTCATTTAATAACTCACAGATTGAAGTGTGTTTTAGGGGCTGTGTCCATCCATAAACGAAACCACAGGGAGTAAAAATCATATTGCGAATTCCTGTATTTATCATTTCCTACTGATGTGAAGGAGAACTATTCTCATTTGATATATTTCAGGTATCAGTCCAGTTCTCCTATTGGGAGCTGAAATCAAGTTAGATCTTCCTCCCACCGTTCCCTAAAGCCTATTATGAATCTTGTACAGAAATGTGCGAGGCCAGATCAGTCTCACTGATGTGAACACCTTTGATCATAATATATGTGACTTGCAATTGCAGTTAGGAAAAAGTCCTTTCAAACACTTCAGCTGCCCGTGGAAGAGGCCAGAGAGAACAGTGCACTGAAAGAAAGAGAAGGCAATCCTCTCTCCTTTACTGTATGAGCCACTAAAGCCGTTTCATGTGACTAAATTCCTCAAGAGCAGACACAGAAGACTGGTTAGGTCCCAAACAGGAAGTTTATTTTTAAGGTCATTTATCACTCACTAAAATTAGTCTTCCTTGAAGTTAGTGTTTTTCAGTAGATAAAACCAAGCAAACTGTCCCTGGTACGGTATATTACTATCGCTCTTTACCTGTTTCCTAAAGCTACAATAATGGGGTTTCATAGAAGCACGAGAAGCAAGGAAATTGGGTTTACTATTTGTTTCACTTGTTAGTGTTCCTGGCAATCAATAGGAAGCAATCCTTTTAGAACAGTCATCTGGTATACTTGTATACAACAGATTATTTTTAACAAGAACTGTGCACGTTTTAAAGGCACAAGAACAACGTGTACTAGCTTTAATTGTTTTATATTTCCTAATTCACTAGATATTCACATTTGACTATTCATGCTAGGCACACTTCACAATTTCGATCAGCACAGACAAGCCATCTACACTATTTGGTTAAGTATAGCTATTAGTTTCAATTTGTCTAAACAATTTTTTTTCTAAAATGGGGATGCAGTTTCTGAAAAGAAAACAAATCAATTTTTAGCCAATAATATAAGGTGGGTACAATAGATTTAGGCACACGTTTTTAAAGATACCAAGTGTAAATAACAAAATCGAGTATTCTGCTATACTGTGTGTAGTATAATACTGTGTATTCTATTGGAAAAGAAAGTCAAAGCAACAATCAAATGGTTTTTTTCACCATGAATTCTTAACCTGAAGTCTTACCTCAATTCAACTTCAATTTTAGAGCCAAACCTCTACCCAGTTATCCGCCAGATATCCTTGTGACCAAATAGGTTTGTCTGCAACATGTATCATATTGTGCACTATCACTTAAGTCTGCACTGAAATGGAACGAAACAAGAAAGTCTGATTCATACAGTCCTTTAAATAGTAACTGTATATTTCTACTGAACAAATATAACTCATCCATCTAATGGCATTTTACTCAAAAAAATACAAATACATTTTCCTTAATGGTTCTTTCAAGTCAAATTTAACTACAGCTCTGACTTACATCTGAAAAGAAAGATGAAAAATAGCTTTGATGTGACATTAGAAAGTAACAAAGAGGGAATAAATGACTCATATTTAGTCATTCCTTTATTTCCACTGGATGGACACCGATGTCATGATTTTAAATTAAGAAAAGGAATTATTCCACTCATTAGAAAAAAATTTCCAATTACTTGCACTGCACATAGTAAATCCAAAGCTAATTTGCTAACATCAAAGATCATTAACCATACGCTATGTCCAAAACCAAGGGGCTCCTAATTAATGCCAAAAACCTGAGAAAGCAGGTCTGAACTACTCTACTATACGATAGCAGCCTGAAAATTCACAGTGCGTAATTCTGCTTTTGTCACTCAGTTTTTTCCATTTACTTGTTGTAGGAGAAGCTGTTTAATGCACACCATTGTGTATGTAATATTAATAGTAATTGAGCTTGAAAATATATTCTTTCTGACTGCTGGCTATTTTGCTGGGATGTGTCTGCATTAAAATTAACCAGGAGAGTGGCCAATTTAAAAATTGTTGGATTTCTGAGTTTAAAAGGCAGACTTTTCCACGGTGACCTCACTTAAAAGGCTTACCCCATCATCATTACTGCATGAATTCCGTGCAGGTTAAATGCACAGCACAAGTAGTAGAGTTTGACTGATTTGCTATTTTTTTTTTTCCTTGACTTGACCTCTGTAGCAATTTCACAGCTCTCAACCTATACTATATATATTGCCTATGTATATCTATATATATTATCTATATATAGCTATATAATCTATATATATTAATGAAAAGTCATACAGGCTATATGCATAATATGACAATTGCATCTGCAGACTTTGATAATATGTTGTCAATTTTTTTATTTTTCTTTCAAACAGTAACATCTTTCTCACATAGTGTTGATTTCTGAGATATATTTACTGTTATTTTTTAAAATAAATAACTTTATAAAAGATTTGTAGTCAAACTACAACACGGTAGAGATTACATATATAAGATGCTAGAATTAATGTTGCACTTCCACCAGAAGGAGATACATATTAAGTCAAAAAGGCTGGACTGTGGGACCACCAACCATTTGACTTATATTCATAGCATCAAATTAAAGTAAAAAAGGGATTTTTAAATGTATTTTTAAACTGTAAGTATTCTAAAAAACACTTTACAAATAAATTTCACGTCATTCCACGGTACCTAGAACTACAGGTGATATGAGAGTTCTTGACTTCACCACGACAGAACCAGAATAAACATCAGTTAACAAAGAGTTTACTAGACATAGGTTTTAGGATTTAAAAGATACAGAGAAGGAGAAGTACTTCCTACCATCATTTTTCTGTCAGAAAACTGAGGAACAGAGCAGGTAAATTTGCCTACAGTTGTAGACAGAATCTCTTAAAAAGGAAAAGTTAACTTCAGTTAGTGTTTTTAGCAGACGATTACCCAGATAAGCCTGGAAACAGTCTCAGGTTGCTACACACTACAGACAGAAGAGACAAAGGAACAGTTCAGGAACATCATGATTGTCCTCAATAACATGAGTAAAAAATAAACCTTTATCTCAGCAGATGTGATCTCTGTCTGCTCAGAGAATACATACAACTAGTAGCCAAAAAACCCAGAAAGACTCCAAACAGCCAAATTTCTGTTGATGCCATTATCTTCAGAAAATATCTTATGAGCTAGATATAACAGGAGACACTGAGGGTTACTACAGCTCTTTGAGATGTCTAGTCTTGTTTAAGGTATGAGTAATTCAGGCAAGCTGAATTACATGTAAGACCTGCTATACCTTCTCTTTGAGTCATCTGAATGATACTCTGTCTCAATCAGATATGTTCACACTTTGTAGGTAACTCTTGGACTTCACACCAAGAGTTATCAAGGCTGATGGCACCTTTCTAATGTCTGCACTCAAGGGTCAGGCCCCAGGCTGCTTGAACTGCCTATGTCAGGTAAAGACTTTTTTTTTTTTTTTTTTTTTTTTTTTTTTTTTCATTTTCACTAGGAGTGGTTGCAAATATTCTTCAGTTTCAACTTTACTACCATAACTGGGATTTCCTAACTGTGCTAGGACTCTTATGTGCGATAAAGTTTACATTTCAACTTTCCTCATGACTTGCATCAGAATGCAGTTAAGTATTAACTTGCATAGCAGTACTTCTACTTCTTATCTACGTGCTTGCTTTTCTGTTAATACCAAACATAACCATACTTTGCAGGTTTTGAAAGCACGTTTTAAAATACATTTATTGGAACATTTCCTTAGAGATTGCTTATGTATAAAACACCAACTACCTAGAACATCTAGGTGTTAATTCACAGCAGGGAAGTTGATGGACAAGTCTAGTTTTACTATCTAAGAAGTAACTTCAGTCACAGAAGCTGAAACCTTGTTTCATCTTCCGTAAAACAAGAAACAAGCTTCAATTTTACTATTACTCTCAAGTGTGGTCAGGAAGGATTAATCCAATAAATGTTTACATACACTTCTTGATAATAGGAACGACTTCTGACTTCAGTCAAGTAAATGACATGGTTTCTTTCTGATTTCAGGCAAGAACAACATTCAGTCCACAAAAATATATAACTAAAGCATTATTGTAACAGTGTAGTTTCATTATTTTTTGTTGGTTTTACTTACGCATATATGGGGGCTTACATCAAAGGCTTAAGAGTCTCTCTAAAAACTATTAATCTGCCAAACTCAAAACATTATAGTTACTGCTCTTCCAAAGCTTTTGGTTTGTTTGGGATTTTGTTTGGTTTGTTCTGTTTTTGTTTTGGTCTTTGTGGGTTTTTTTCCTCAGGAATATCGAGCCCACTATTACCAAGTAAAGTAATCGCGCAACAGAAAAGAAACAAGTGATGAAGTCTTAAAGTTGTAGCAGTATGATAGTTTAATACTTCATGATCTTCAGTTTCTGTTGTAACAACATAAATGTTTCATTATGGGGCCTATAAAGAGAAAATTAAAAGATGTATTACAACTGTAACACCTCACTTTAAAAGTACAAACATCATATTTAACAAACTAAGAGGAACAAAGCCATTTTCAATATGGGATCAGGTCCCACCGTTTCCTAGGCTTTCTTAGCCACATTTATTTTATATTTTCCATTACATAATTATCTGAGACCATCTCTTGTCTAATGAAATATTGAATCGTTAGCAATCGAGTACAGTACCTTGACAAGAAGGGTGATTTTTCTCCCTTTTTTTTTTTTCATAATAGGCTCATAACAGCTTAAAAGAAATATGATTTTGAACTACAAAACTCCAGGGATAATTTTGAAATAATGTAGGCAGCAGCTAATACATGACCAATCCCTACAAATACATCAGCTAAGTAAAAATAATTACATAATTTTAATTCACAACAAGATTTTAACACAATATTTTTGTCCTGAAAATTATAGGCTTAATCTAAAATGTCTTTAAGCTCCAACTGACGAGTTGCAGAAAACTTACGTGATGTCACCACACGTTAATTGACACAAAATTGCTTCCTTTAAGAAATACTTACCATGTTTTTCATTAAAGAATTCAACAATAACATACTACCACTGAATTTCATCAGAAACTACATTTCACTTAAACACGTTGTGCATTAGTGTTTTAAAGGCACATATTATTAAACTATTTCAAGCTAATGATTAAACTGGAGGCTGCAGGAATGAACTAGTGAACAATCAAACATTTGTGCTTGATCAGAAGAGGTGGGCACCGGTTCTTTCTGGGTTTTACACCAGGCTGCAAGTCACTATGTCGTACCTCAGCTTCCTACTGAATCTGCAAGAATAAATACCTCAAGAGAAAAGAAACCTTAGCGCTGAAGGAAAAAAACATTTTGTTTTGAAATGTAAATTAGCTGCTATTTCATATTCACCTACTTCAGTGGAATCATATTATCAAAACTTGGAAAAGCTAACTATTGACTTTTCATTTAAACAAACACCTCGGGTTACTCAGAGTTAAACATCATAATCCTGTAACATAAATCATGATCCAAAGCTACAAAGACTACACTGTCTTCTGTATATATAAAATGACGTAAAGGGACAAAGATGAGGTAAGCAGTATATATTTCAGGGAGATCCACATGATTTTAATCTAAAGTCTACCAATGCTCTTCAAGAAGAACAAGGGCAATTTTCTGTTCTTTCCTACAATTCTTCTTTGTAACTCAAAGGAAACACCCCTTGAGGAATGCTGTTTTTAAGGAAAAGTTAATGACTATATTCACACTACATTTTACACTTGCAAAATAAAATATTCTTAATACTGTAAACAAGTTAGCAATATACAATTTCCCCCGCCCTTCGGATAAGTTTTAACTGACCAGTATTTAAAAATTTATTAGTTGGAGACCACAGTTTGTTTCCAGTGTCTGCAGTTTTTTTACTTTATGTGACAGAAGTATTAACTTCAACGTGCTCAGCCCTTCAAGAGGAAGGCCCCTGAAAAGCACCAGGTAACTGATCCTACTTCCATCAGCATCAACAGCAACACTTTCTGTTATTTCACGTGAGCATAGTTAAGGCATTATAAAGATGGAGAGACAGGCTTTCTAGAAATATTTCCTACAAAGACACATTGGTACCTGAAAGGCACCATTTCAGCCATACCATTTCCCCTACAACACTCTCCAAAAAATGCTGAGTCAACTGGTGCAAAGGATTTCTGAAAAGGACTGTATCCACAGCAAAACTACATCCTTCAATTGTAGCACAGGCTTCCATGACGGAGGAATTGAAGTATAACAGCTTCTTTACCGTTTTGTCACAGTGGGATTCTAACAGGTTGGATTTGGGGCAGGGCAAGGGGGTGCAAGGGTAGAGGGGGACTGCAGCTGGAGTGGGTTTTGACTATAGTATCATGCTGAGAAACACAGTGGGCAGGCAAATGTACACTGACCACTTTTAACAAAGCAAATAACTTCTTCCTGGTTTCACCCAGGCAGGCATTACTTGGGCAGTACTGCCAACTGTTGAAAATGTCATGGAGTAACAGCTACCCCAAAATGGTATTTTGTGTAGGTTTGATTCAAGATCCATTTAAAATGCAGCATCTCTCTGCTCCTCAGTTAATTTCTGCAGATCATATCTCCCTAATGTTTTTATCTCAGAAAACAAGGGCATAATTTTCTTTTTTTTCTGATTCTAAATAGCATAACTCGATGCCTTGCTCTCTACAAGTTTCGCTCACTATCCTTCAAAGCACAGCTCTAATGAAACCACTCAGATTATTCTGTCAGCATTTACCAAAAAACAATTTAGAAAGGTCATTTCCTAAGGCCAGTAGAATAATCCAAGAGGAAAACAAGGATTCTTTTTCATCAGCATGTCCCTCTCAGCATTTTTATGATACAGTCCATCATTTCCCTTACACATTCTGCTCATCCAAAACCCTTCTCCCTCATCCTCTTTCCGTAAGTTCCTTTGGAGGGAAAAACAGCAACATGACATTAAATGCCGTAAGGATAACAGGGATTCTAGTGCACACAAACTAAGACCATCTGACAAGTTGAAGCACAACGAAACAAATTTATGTGTACAAGATCCAGTTCCCTTGGATCAGCCGTATTTGCATGACTCTGATCCTGGGTTGAAATCCATTCAGACAATGCCCTATAGCTGAGATAAGTACATTTCTGACCTAATATTTCAACATGAGTAAGGTAAAGTATAAGAATCATAAAATCACCTAGGTTGGAAGAGACCTTTAAGATCATCGAGTCCAACCATGAAAGAAAGTAGCAAACTGGCTCTTCTGCCATTTTACTGGAAAACTCAAGGCATTCACCGTTTGAATTAGAGAAACACATGCATACGACTTAAATCTTCCTCTATTTTATTTCTACAGCTCTTTCTATAAATGTTATGGTCAGTCTGAAAGGAAATTCCAATACTATAACTCAGTCTTTTACAAAGCCACTCGTTTCCAGGTCTTTATTTTTCTGTCAAGCAATGTTCCTCTTCATCCTTCACTACTTATCAGTTCCTCCAGAAGTGCTACTGTACTTTGTCTCTGTTACCTGTTGGAAATAATTCCACTGCATAACGACAGCTGTATTTGTGCAAGTCACATTTTCAGTACTGCTTCCTTCTCCAGGCAACACCTGAGCAGATCTTTCACACTCACCGTGACAATCTCCAGATGCACATGTCCTAGACATGCTGCTTCTCTTCAGAGCTGCATCGAGCTTAAACCATGGGAGAGCAACAAACAGGACACACGTTCCTTTGCATCCCCATTGTTCCAGTTGTGCTTCGTTTACCGAGTTCTTCAACAGTTCATGCTTCAGCTCATGCAGGAATTAAAATCCAAAGTCTGGCCTTCAGAGGAAAACATTTGTTTCTCTCTTACTGCAGTGTGTCCAACATGTTAGTTATCTAGCGAAACCATGTGAATCTTTCCTGACACTGTCAATGCATATGACATCACTGAGTATCATAGCACTGCTAGAGAAATAAACAGGATTTCAATCTCAGACTTTCTCACTCCATTACCTGCCTTCTCTCTTCCTCTTTCCTGAAGCTGAACTGATTTTTCTATCCCTATTCCTTTCATCCTGTAACGAAAGCTAAACCAGAAAGATTTTCAACTCAGTTCCCTGAATATAAGATAATTTAATGATGCAGTTCTTTCCTGTACATTTCCAAGACCCATAGACTTGAAGCATACAATACTGCCTACTATATCGTTGGCGGGGAGGGGCACACAAAAAAAAACATTAAAACACCTTTCCTCCTAGCCAAAGCTAGGTTTGAAGGCAAAGGCATGCACACCAAATCTGAGTAGTACAGAATGGAGCCGAGCAAGGCTGCAAGGTAGCACAAAGGCAGTACTGTAGCATTTTTTTACCATATATTACATTTCAACTACCTCCATCCTACCTTATATTTGTCCTCAAGCACTGTGTCTTAATCTACGTTCCACGATCCCTGATATATCTGTATACATTCTGACACTGCTAGGGGAAATCTGAGAATCGTTATTTTCACATGGCAACACAAACCCATGTTTTTAATTGGAAGAGTATGCTTTCTTTCCTGACATTCAAAGGGCAGGCATGGTAACAATTACAAGTACATCAGACTAAAAATGAACACAGCATCAGCCATAACACTACCACAGAAAAAAGAAAAGATGGCACAAGCCAACCGATAGCAATACTTAAAAGTCTAAGCATGCACAACTAACTCAAAGAAAAACACTATTAGCTCCTTTAAATAGGAATACAAAGGGAAAAAGACAGGAAGCCTAAAAGATGTGAGTCTTAAGAGAGATCTCACTGGTGGTCAGAGTACGGGACTGAAACAGCATGCGGTAAAACTTCTAGCTTCAAACCGTATTCAATATAGACTCCTACACCCCTGCTCGTTTAGTCACTGATTCATTAGTAGCAAACATTAAGCATTCCATACCACATGTAGAGTAAGTTCAGAAAACACTACAGAATATGCTTTAGTGCTCAATATATTAAAAACAGTAACAGCAGTAAGAGATTATAAAGTAAATTACTCTTTATTTCAGAGTCTTCATACCATTTGCTGGAATAAACAGAAATGGATTTCTACCCCAAATCACCTTAACGTTGTCTGCAAAAACACTTGCTCCTAGCGCTCTTCTACCATCTTCACCCCTGATTTAGCATCAGGGAATAATTCTGACAGCCTCATCATATTTCCACATTTCACAAATATTTAAGCCTCTCGATTATTTTAAGCAGCTAAAGGAAAAAAAGCCATCACCCACAGAAGTAGGTTCTCAGCTACTACAGTTCACTTAAACTAACAGTCTACTCTTACTTACCACAAATTTCTCTATTAGTGAAAGACAGCAAGTGATTGGAAAGAGATGTATTAGATACAGTTATAGCCCACATAAATGCCTCATTTTCTCTTCTCTGTCTCCATGTCTTCTGCCTGCTGCAGAAGAAATACGGAACCTTTTAGAAAGAGCTGTGGAGGTGAGTAAGGAAGAAGGCAGGTAGCCACTAGACTGACCAATAACACGCAAAGTGAATACAGTCAGGTAGAGTGGAAAACTGCACGCAGGCTAGAACATATTCCTGCATGAAGAGTCTGGAGGGAGCTCTGTTTTATGTGCTGCAGTTAACTCCAAGGGGCTAGCTTAGTTTTGGAAACAGGAGGTCACCCAACATTATTATTTTTCATGTCTAACGTTAAACATTGACTGTTCTTACACAGCTCAGCCTAAGAATCAAGTCTTAAATACCAATTTGGATCAAAAATGTTGAAAGCGCTAATTGAACTGGCAAAGATACAATGCTCACAATTAAAAGATGTCTCCATTTGGTTAGTGGCCAGATCCATAGCTGGAATAAAGTTGCAGATGCCAGCTGATGATCTGAGCCAGTTCCACTCTGAAACACAGTACTGCATTTCTTTCTTATACATTGGAAGGGACTAGAGCAATTCTTACATTGCGGTGTAGTCACTGACCTCAGACAGTGGCTCTTAAATGGGGAGCATTGTTTTCTTCTTTTCTTGGTGGCACAGATCCAGCCACAATTTACACATTAAAATATCTAGATTCTGCTTTCAACAGAGCCATCCTTCAGCTATGATGTACAACTCTTCCTGTTGACAGGCAAAGTCCAATTACTTACAGATACGCACTTTATTCTTTTGAGTTGCCTATTGAATTCTAAGATAAATTGAAGTACAGCCTATGCCATGCCTGTATTCTTCAGTTTTGCACATTAGAAGGCACATTGTTAAGCTGATCAGTACTAATTTGATGAGTGCTGGAACATTGTGTCAATCACCGTCTTCACTACTCACGTTAAGCAGAGGACTAACAATATCCTATGAACCATCCTCAGTAGCAACCATTAAGAAAAACAGAAGGAAAACAACTCTTAAAGCATCAAAGGCTTAAAATATTCGAGTGACAAACTGGAATTGTTATAGATGTATCTGGGACACTGTAGATTTGATAGATGTTTCGTAACTACTCTAATATCCGTTAAAGACAAACAGTCATAAATATAATTCAGAAAATAAAATTAAAACAAAAAAACAACAAAAAAAACACAAAAAAACAAACAACCCACAAACTTGAAAGCAGAATGCTTTGCATTTCACAGAATGAGATGGCTCTCAGGGAAAGATAAAAGGAAGTTAAAGTCAAATTGCTTAGTATACCTGAGCGCCCTTGTGTGTTTGGCAGCAGGATGCCATAAAGTTAATTCCTGTACTTCTTATTCAAATAGAAGTTATAAAACTGTTGAAGAACAGTATCCTTCAGGATATCAAACATGCCAAAAGAGTGACAGTCACTCTGTTCTGTATCAAGAGTCTGCCTTTTCTCCTTACGGCCTCAGAATCAAGTAAATAAGTTGCATGAACTTTTTTCCATAGGTCCTGAAAAAAGACCAGCAGAATAAATATACTAGCAGGTTGTAAAACAAGAAACTTACTGAACAAAAAAGGAGACAGATCTGTGATATGCATTCCACCTTTACTGTGCCTCCATAGACTTTAAAGTAAGGAGTAAATCAGGTGTGCATTAGAAAAAAAAAGGGCTTGAAAGAAGTAAAAATTAGGATTCACTGTACATCAGTATTTCAAGGACCTAAATCATGAAGCAAATTTAAGTAAAACCTCATACTTATGTTCTTCTAGTGAGGGATAATTGAAAACAACAATTAAAAAGCCAACCATCTTTCACACAAGACGACAACCTAGTGAGATTTTCTGTTTTATAGAAATTAGAGCTAAATACCAAAGACCAAATTGAAAAATAATCCGTAAGCATCTTGTCTATAAATAAGAGAAGAATTCTCCATCCAGAAAGGCTTTGAGTATTGTCTTGGTTCTGCCTTTGCTAAACTGAGTGGCAATTTCTTATTCTCCTTCCATCTGTGCCAGTAGGATGCCCCTGGGAGCTTTATTTTATTCTAAGAATCATGGTGATTCAGTGAATTCAGTGGATGGTACAATGACCCCAAAAGTGTCAAATGGGTGTTTTTGTTAGTAATTACTGAAGATGATCAAACAATTGATTTAAAGGTACAGTCTGTTACAAGTTTTACTCCACTGGAATCCTACCAAGCCAGTTAATATTCCCAGGGCTACGTGTCTACTGAGCAAGGCAAACTTCTATGACCTTAATCCATAGAGGCTGCAAAACGATAAAGCTTCAGTGTTTTGGGGTTTTTTTTAAGCTAAAATATCTTAGTCTGTGGTCCTTCCTCGTTGGTAAGATGCACTTAAAAATCCGTTACAATTTCTTATAACAGAGAAAGTTCTACATTGTTTGTTCCACTAGTATTTTGAAACCAGGTATCTAGCTAAGCCTTACATACACTATAATACAGGCACTTTAGCTGCTCAAAATGGTTTCTGTATATAAAAGGAAGTCCTTTACTCAGTATCTCAAATATAGTAATTCAAACCAGAAGTGGGAAAAGGAATGGTGCGGTGAAAAGGTCTATAAATGGATTCACTTAAGGCTGAAAGTTTATTTACTCCAAAATCGATTTCGTTGAAGCATCCCATGGCCACATGGGAAGAGAGGTCTACAGTTGTGAACCGCGTGGTCTTGTGAACACAGCCTGAAGTTTTAAGATGTCTAAGCAATTGTTAAGCAAACAAAGATTAAGGGTGAGACAGAACACGTTTCTAACACTGTAACAGCCATTTAAGTAATCACTTAATTTTTAAAGTGTTTGTGAGTTGTTGAGGTTTTTTTGGTTTTGTTTTGTTATTTGGTTGTGGGTTTCTTTAAGATTCATTAAAAATTTTAAGATTAATTAAAAAATTGCATCTTGATGTTCAGTATGAAAAAATATGTATTTTCATATATTACTGAAAAAGTTATTTTTTTCTGATTATTCTTTTTTGACATCTGGAAGACATTTTTTCATCTATTACTGACAGTTATTTTCTTCTACTGTTCCTGTTTCAACATCTGGAAGACAACTGAATCTCCAAACCCAACCTCCGCCCTTTATATATATATCCTAGGTTGTAGCAACATTCATTATACAGGTTTAATCAGGGAGAATTCCAGTTTAGTTTCATCAGAAATGTACCAAAACCACCCATTCATTTGTTTGTATACCATTCAGTTTTTCCAATACTCCAAATGAAGTTGTAATGGAAATACGGAACTTCTGCATATTTTAAGAAACAGGTATTTACACAAGCATATTAAGAATAATCCTTGGACTAGTGCCAAGCTGAAAACCCAAATCAAATGAAGCAGTAGTGACCCTAACCATGTCCAAAAGCACCCATAGCTGCTTTTTACGAAGGCAGGTTTTCATCCCTTTTTCCACTTAAATCAAGTTTTGTATCTTAATTCTCACACAGGCTTTTGGAGGAAGAGAATAAAGGAAAGCAAATAGAAAAAGATTTCTTCCCACTTTTCTCCTCCACACAAATAAAAATTTGAAGCCTAACACAGACCACTTCATCAATTCCAAATTATCTCCATTGAAAACAATGCTGCAAGGCATAGTAATGATGGTAAAAGAACGAACACTGTTCTTCGCTCCAGTCACCTGCCTTGCAGAAGTTAGCACTGCTATTGTTTGATACAATTTTATAGATCAATATCTTCTAATCCCAGTGGTTTCTGTAAGTATATATCCTAATTGTTGACTGAAAGCTTCCATTACTTTCATCTCTCTTCCTTTGCGGAAGTGTTCTGTAACATGGGTCAAAAGGCTAAAGTACTGCAATGAGAAAATAATCATTAAAACGGCCATTCACAGAGAATGTTAAATCCTCAGCCATTGTTAAGTAGCATAAATACAAACACATTAATCATAGGAGGTTACTATTTCTACAGTTATAGTATGATTACAGTATGTTAAGAGCAGCAACTCTCAAGAAAGCAAGTAGTGAAATGCATATTGAGTACATGTAGAGTTACCAGTTTATAACAACTGCTGTCTGTCCAAAACAGACTAGATTGCATAAACTTTATTAACAATTTTTTCCCATAATACCATTGCCTTCTCATTTATGTAGTTCCATATGCATGATCACAGACCTTTTTTTTTAATGCCTTGTCACCTCTGTATGTAAAAAGCATTTGCATTCATTATTAAAGGTAACAGAGATACAATGAAGCCAAGCTACCCCACATAGCGTAAGCATGATTTTTTTTGTTTAAGTTTCATTTTTTAATCTTTTGCCTCGGTTTATTTTTTTTTATTATTACTCAAAAGCAGATGCAGGATTCTGCTTATCCCACCTATCAGTCCAATCGTGCTTGAAATCCAATTTTACAAGCTTAGTCACTTTCAAAATCACAACTAACATATTTAGCATGGATTTAGAGGTTATGTGAAATGCTGCCAGTTCATAAAAGGATCTGAGGCCTGAAAAGATTCAGATCTTTTTCTAAAGTAGATTTGGAGTGGTACCTGCAATGCAAACTTTGCAACAGCTTCAGAGCCAGCTAAGAAGAGAGCAGGCAAAAGCACCCACTGTTTCACAGGCATAAGACGGTTGTTTGGAACATCCCCTCAGGATGTGTCAGATGCTGCTGCAACAGGAGAGGACACTGATAACCCAGCCCAGCTAGGAAAAACCCACAGAGATAACAAATTGCTGAGTAAGCATTTAACACACCAATTCATCAAGTTATTTTTTCAGTAGTGTTAGAACTATGCCACAATGGCAGCAACTAACAGGCTTTATCAACATAAATACAATATTCTGTTGAAATATAGGGAATCTACAGAAAGTTTGGGGTTTTGGTTTTTGATGATTTGGGGTTTTTTCATTTTGGTTTGGGTTTTTTTTTTGTTTTTTTTTTTTTTTTTTTTTTTTTTTTTTTTAAGTGAA
>VFFE01007173.1:800647-812298 GCA_008921705.1 Burhinus oedicnemus | reverse complement strand
GTGCAAGACTGTCCAACCAAAACGACTGCAAAAGTGGAAGTTAACAGAATAATTCCAGATTACATATTTGCCAGAAATAAAGCTTGTCTCCAGTATAGTTTCTTGCATTTCAAGGAAGTGGCAGGATGTAAAAAAATTAAAGCCCATTGTTATCTGTGGAAATAATGTGATATTTTTATCTGCAAGAGGTGTATCCAAATTTGATGCCTTCGCTGTTGGAAAAAAAGACTCAGCTGTTTTGAAGCAATTTCATTCTATACAAGCAAAAGCATACATATCTATTCAAGACACTGAGTAAAGATAGCCAAAAATCAATTTTTCATACTTCATTATGTGTCTACAGCTAGAAATCCTTTACACAGAGGCACATACACTATACATATTTATGTATTTTCCTTTGAGTGAAAGAGATCTTTTTACATTCAAAAAATACACTAATGGAATTGGGTGCAATTTCGCAATCTTTAGTTTCCTTTTATCAGTATCCACAATGATGTTTTGGCATCTACTTCAGATGACGAGACTTTCCCACTGCCACTCTTTTTCATTAAATTAACAAGAAACAGGTAAGAATTCTCTCCATCCTCATTAGCGTGTGGTAAGTAATGAGCGCTAAGGAGATTTCCCCCTCCACACACACTATCTATATAACAGTGTTATCTGCAGAACACTGAAAGATTTACTCTGAAGTTAGCATTAGGTGTACATCATTTATGAGGTTGAAAGTACATACAGCATTAGTATCTGTAGCACAAGAGGAATCTGTTCTATTGCTCTAGAATTCAGGTAAGAGTGCTAGCTTTTTACTGCTTTCTTACTAGAAGACTTTTAAGCCATATTTTAAAATCAGTTTTAAGCTTTTATTTAAAAGAATTAAACCTACACCACAATACCATAATTTCTGAGTGATGAGTGGTAACAAGCAGAGCAGAACAAGTCTCCTTCCCTCTATTGTTTTCTCACACTCTGCATACGTAGCATTTTTTTTTTTTCATCTTTGTATAGAAAGAGTAGCACCTGGATGCTTCTAGCCTCTGGTAAGATACAGGTAAATGGAATATCTCCAGAATAGTATCAATACTCCAACTTATTAATTCACCACTTAACATCCCTTTCTACCTACCTCCTCCTAACAGATATCAAAATTAGTCTGTTTTCCCATCACCCACACCCTTTGATATCTTATCTTGTCCTATTAGGTCCCTGAACTGCTATGGCAATTTCTCACTTCTGACTTTGTATAGTGAAACTTTCCAACAGTTTCCCTGCAATTCAGGTGACTGGGGGGGGATCGCTTGGATATTTCTGTTTGTTTCCAGCTTTGTCACCACCTGAATTGCTGAAAACACATCTGCTTGTTTTCTCCAGGTGGATCCTTGCAAATATTTGCAAGAACAAAGATTGTGTTACCTGTCTGAATATTCTTCTACAGGAATGACTCAAGCTACCTTAAGGATCATTTCAGTCCCTAGAACATGGAAAGATTTAAGGCAGATGAAATTAATTCCATACTGCTTCTTCCAACATTTTTTCACCTTCCTCTGGTAGCAACCACTTTGTCAACAGCACGTTGTTCTACAGCTTTAATCCAGTGCAACAAAAACTTCATGTTCCTGTCATGACTAGATGTTATTGGGAAAGGTTTTCCATTGCACATTAAAGTACCATTTTAACACATGATATAATCATCAGGCTTAAGCAGCAAAGAAACATATGATGTCCCTACAGTAGAGTGAATGTATTTAAGCTATGATATTTAACCCTGACGGCAGTATCATCTTCTGTACATCACCTACCAGATGGAAACGGGC
This sequence comes from Burhinus oedicnemus, assembly GCA_008921705.1. Taxonomy (NCBI): domain Eukaryota; kingdom Metazoa; phylum Chordata; class Aves; order Charadriiformes; family Burhinidae; genus Burhinus; species Burhinus oedicnemus. Next base: position 810,487 of record VFFE01007173.1, on the reverse strand, counting down.
TAAACCTTTCAAGATTCTATTTTATAAGCCAATGATGGGGGATTCATCTCCTACAAAGGGAATGTATATTCCTTAAACACTCAGTTCTGGTATACATGTCCTGTATTTCTTCCTAGCTATTTCAGAAGCTATTTAAATTTTGTCAGCCCAGGTACATATGAAACAGGCAACACCACATACTATCACATTAAAACAGATAGAAATGCAAGTTTTTCAGAGTCCATTTGAAGAACTGATTAGTATTTCTTTAAAACAAATTTTACAATTTAGTTTCTACAGCAATTTAGTTCTTTTTGCTTCCAGGAACAGATAACAATCTTCCCTCTAGCCAAAAGAGCTCCAGCTCCAGAGGAGAAAATGAGGGAAGGAACTAGGATGTTTGAAACAGGGACAGAGAGAGGTATGAGTTAAAGAAAAATATTAAATTAAATGTCTGCTTTCATAAGCTTTCCTAAGCCAAATACAGCACATCTGTGTATACTGAACAGCAGATACTTGTTTTACAAGTAAACAAAAAAAGCAACTGCAAAGAAGTCTCTATTCACTATCTACGCACTTGAGGAGTGTATTTTTTTTTCATACCCCATTCATGTATGAATGCAGACATTTCAAAGAAAGCAGTATTTGAGACTGATTTTTCAGCAAATTAAATAGCACAGGCTGTGCTGATTGCAAAGTTAGAGATGCTTAATGAAGGAAGCAGAAGGGAAGCAGCAACACTGCAGTGAGTTCTGACTCCCCCCCCTCGCCCCATTGTCACCTAGGCACCATGGTTACAGATTCATTTCCCAAGCCTTACCATTTGCATTAAGCCAAATAACCTTAATTCCTCAACTCAGGCTGAAACAAAGAAAGCTGCAAGGCTAGACTTTCTAAAGGAGGTCAGGGTGGATTGCTAACAATCACAACTATTTGGTACCCCCCATACACCTCAGCAGCTAAACAACAGGCTAATTTTCAAAGCACATAGCTCTCATTTACGTTCAGATTCTCACAAGGTTAGTGCAGCCAACATGCTGGCCCCTTTTGACATTCAAAAGGCATCAGATTAGACTCATTCGGCTCACTTAAAGAAAATCCACTGCAGTTTATAGGTATTAAGCCTTTCTAAAATGTCTGGTCCCTTGGCAAACCTTGGCTCCCTTCATAGAAAGATGAAGAAAACAACCCAAAGCCAACAAAAAAGCCACAGTGCCTATTTTCAGAGCAGCACATGCCAGGAACTTGTGTACTCTCCGCAGAATAGAGGGGTAGATCTGCAGCGGGGCTGATGGACTCTGCCAGTCGCTAATAAGCAGTAAGAATACAATAGCTATGTGGCATATTTTGGCACGGAAAATAAGAATTAATCATCGACCGATCGGTTTCAGCAAAGCAGCTCAAAGGTTTAGCTATTTACTAAACACAGTTGTTAGATTTGCATCCTGACTGAGCTTCACCCCATCCTGAAAATATTCCTTTACAAAAAAAGCTGTAAGTAGAGCAGTAGTAAAATTGATTTTATTTCTCCATTTTCAAGACAGACATTCTCTCTTTGCACATTGAGCACACATTTCATTACGCTGCATCAGGAGGAAGAAACTTCCTCAGACAATCTAATGCCACCCAGAACACAGCTGCTTTTCAGTCTTGTCAGTTCAATTTTTCCACACATTTTTTGCCATTCTCCTCCACAGTTCAGTAAAATCTCATTTTTTCTTTTTTCCTTGTTTGCTGCCACAGGCTAGTCTGAAACAAACACATGACTGCAAAGTCATTCAGACATGATGAGGATGGCTTACATCAGGTGGACAAAGTCTATTACTGTGGTTATTGTCACTCTAGGTCCCCTAGTTCACCAACCAATTCTGAGGTACAAAGTGAGAGCTCCTAATTCTGTTGTCATTCACATCAACAAAATCACAGAAAGACCTGAAAAGCAGTATCAAGTACGGAGAACCCAAAAGCTATATGGTACTAGTAAATAGGCACATTTTGTTTAGCACTTAGAGTGCTAGGTAATTTGTTTCACCCCGCCCACTACCAAATAGAGTTTTATAAAGACCCGTAACGACTACCGAAAATATGTTAAAGGGTTATATTATAGTGAAATTACAGAGACTGCATCCCATCATAAACCCTTGTTTGCATGTCCTTTCATAGGTGTTTTGATGGTCTCTAGGTGAGAAGACAGCAAAGCCAGTGATAACACACATTGCTTGGTAGAAGCGTGGTAGCCTGGAAGAAGTTCATACAGGGAAGTTAGAAGGTTGTTCCGCTGCAGCTCCACCTCCAACTAAAAGGAAAAGGTGTTAGTTCTGCAATTAGACAGGATTCAGCAAATGTATGCCCTGTTTTCTTAAGTGCTGCAATTTGTCTGTCAATGGGTAAATCTGCTTTTTACCCAGCTTCCACTTTCCTACTCAGCAAATGAGGAGCAAACCTACCGATTTCCCACAAGGAAATTGTGACTATAAATTGACAAAATATGAGCACTCATAAATGACAACAATAACAATATGTAAATGGATGGAAAAATTAACCATTTGGGTAAAATACACCAGCTGGCAGCATACTAGTCTTATCCTACCTACATAGTATGTGGAGACAAAGCACACCAGAGTATTTGACGTTTCTCTGCTCCTCTCCATCGAAGCTATCAATCAATATCGACAAGTAAGATATAGAGAAATTCCATACACACCTATTTCTTCAGCTTGTAAGAGTCATACGCATTGATTTATCTCACGAATCACTGAAGTTTTGTTTGTTTCAACAAAACCAGCAGAGATTTCAGAGGGAACACTACAAAAAACATTGCTAAGATAATACGCAGTAAAAGTAAATATTAATAAACACGGGAGCGATATGAGGGAAGGGGTAAGATAAGGAACAGCACAAGAAGGAAAGGGAGAAACCTCTATAGTGGTACACAAAAACTGCTGTTTGATGCAATGTCATATTTATTGTTCAGCATTTCTAAGAGGTACTTGACACTCCAATGTGTTTGAAATAGCAAATATAACAATACACATCTTAAACCTTCACACAATATTAAGATTGAAGGATGGTATGAAATATCTTTATTCTTTCTAATAAACACATGACTTGTCGTCCATACAGAGGATATTTACAGATCTGACCCTTACAAGACAGCTGGCGCACCCATTGTGCAAAATTAGACAATGAGAAGAAACACTGTTTTTGACAAGTGGCATAAGTGAGATTTATTTGTCTGCGGAGTGGTACATCATAAGGATTACTATCTGCGAACGGGTCTCTGCTAAATATAGAAAATAATATCGAACACACAATCTCACAGAAAGAGGGATTACAAGTTTAGGTTAAGATATCCTTATATTCTGCCCTAGCTATAAATTAATAAATGAGAAAGAAACAGCAAAGCGTCAGCGCTATAATTTCTCTAAACATAAAGAATACATTAAAATGTCAAAAGTAGCTCAACAGCAAGTCTCCTGGGCAGAAATGCATTATACGTAGCATAACAAGCGGAATTCCAACTGTTCTATTACATTAAGACTGAATTCTAGAGAGCCTCAAGATTTACCTGAGATCACATGGAACTTCAAGAATATTTTAACTGAAGATTAGATCAAATCTAAATTAAGTCTTTCATGAAGGTTACAAAAGTTTTTAGCAGCATCCTGTCTTCCCCTCCCCTCATTTTTTTTTTTTTCTTCTTATTCTTCTTTTCAGATTCCAGAATCAGAAATATAAATGACAAAACATCACAAAATGATATTTTTTTGGTATTTCTGGCCAAACTGAGAAAGACTTACTTTCTGGATTTCTAGTTTAGGTTGCTAAGCTTAAATCTGTGAAGCATTTTTAAATGTTGTAGCCCAAATAATAAGATAACATAGCAAGCATACAACTTCCAGCGACATCATTCTTAACCAAAAATTAGCCCTATCATAAATCCTGTCATAAAATCCCGTAAAATTTAAAACTTCTGACAAAAAAACCCCAATTCTCTCCCCCGTCAAAGTAAAAGACAAACAGGTAGAATAAATGTGTGTCTGCCCTATTGTAGAAGGACTGCAAACACGGAGAAGCAAATCTGCTACGCGAGGCTAGCATTAAGAATATATGTGTATATAGACACACCTATTCTTATATGCATATATAGTACAGTTCAAGTACAGGGATTCCCAAACTAGCTTTAAGCAATCTCATTCTGATGCCAAAGTCGTCCACCTACAGGAGGTTCTTGTTTACTTTTCTATACAAGATAGAGATACCCTAACTACCTTGTTTAAAACCTACCTTGAAAATCTCTGTACAATGCTGCAGCCTGCAGATTTGACGTGGCCATGTATTCTAAGGCAGTATGGCTGGCGACTGCCCTCGTGCCAAGAAAAGGGTCTCTCATTTTGCTGTTGCCAGTTTTATAGTCCAGTACCTGCACCCCTGGGGCCATGGGCCTCTTGCAGAGGCAAGGAGAAGTAGGTCCTCCTACCCAGAGATCTGGTGGTTTCATTTTGTTGGTTTGTTTGGGATTTTTTTGTTTGGTTTGGGGTTTTGGTTTTGGGTTTTTTTTTGGTTTGGGGCTGTGGTGGTTGTTGGTGTGCTGTTCTTTTTAAATATATCACTGGAGCTCAAAACTTTTCTCCCAGAAGAAGGAAAAGGCTTTGTTTCAAGTAGCTTCTCATTTGCTGTATTAGGCACTTCCTTAAAGTCAACAAAATAAAGCCATCAAGCTAAACACATTCCTTGAAATAATGGAGTTGTGCCACTGGTAAATTTGTCCCATTATGTTTAAACACGGTCCACAACAAAGCACATTCTTCTTCAGGTATTGTAAGGTCAGAAGGCACATGCTAAACGCCACTTCTGTACCTCAAACATGAGTCCTTACAAGCCATTAACCAAACATGCATCATCATCCACACTGATAGAAATCAGAAAGCTTTCACAGCCCAGAAAACTCTGACAGCAAAAGTAAGCGTGAAAGGAATTCTAAGCAGGAGACAAATGATAGAGTTACTGTCCCTGAATTTCGGGAAGCATTCAGAAAGCACAATATTAAGACTGTCTCTGTTATCCACCATACCTACAGCAAAAATGCATCATCTTTGCCACTAAAGTAGTCTACTACTGCAGAGTTCACCTGCAATCACAGGGAAAAGGAAGGACGCTGCTGGACCTCAGCCCGAGATCTCAAAAGTGGGAATCACTTTCTGCTACCTGCTGGAGCATGTAACAGTGGTGTGGCTACAGCCAAGGGTATAAGCACACAGTGCGCCTCGTTCTTCCACCTCAAAGTCTCAAAAGGAGCAGGGTTCCATTTACTCTCCTATCAGTCTAAATGAAAAACAGTTACTTTCAACGTTTGATTATAGCCCAAACAGTGCTTCTAAGATGGGAAAGAGCTTAAGAACTAGAAACAAGGATTTTCAATGTTCTCCCTATGATCACCCCAGTATAATAACATCAAAGACATTCCCCTTTATTTTTCCTCAAGTCTCAGAATGAATCCTTCACACACCTTTATCTGAGAGGTGGGAAAGATACTAGTATTTTTCATATTCCTTAAGAAATAATTACCAAACCCAACAAACAAAGAAAATAGTTGACCTTAAAAATATGTCCAGGGAAAAAAACCCAAGCATTTAAGTCATGTTCTCACATTTAATAAGTTAAGTGAATTCACTGTATTTCTATCGCTTCCAACAACAGACACACCAGATCAACACCCATACCTTCATTAAGCAACATCCACCTACCAGAGGTGAGCACGCTATTTTTATCCTGCTATAAAACACAGAGGTGCCATTCTTCTGAAGCCAATGATTTCCAGATTGCTTTGTAACATCAGTGTAGTAAGACTGCCAGTGAACTGCACTTTTAGAAAAAGTGACAACCAGCCATTTCTCTGCCATAAAAATAACAAGAGGTCTGCCTTTTACAGCCCTGTTTTTTGTACATCCATTTAATGAGCTGCTGTAGTAGTAATATTATTATTGTTATTAAAGTGCATCTTGTTGGGTTTACGGCCCTGTTCTCAACTATAAAGCATTCTACTTCAATCAAATTTTTCAATGTCTTGCACCTTTGTCACATTTCACATGTGGAAAGAAAGGAATTCACTGTCATAGAAAAAAAGGAAAGCTTTGTTTCACATCAAGCTGCTTCTAAGGAGACAAATTTTTGTCATTTCAAGAAAAAACTTTTTTCCAGTGAGCAGATACTAAAGTATCCAGCTGTTCAATACCAACGCTGAAGTAATATTCAGAAAACTCTCCTTTTGCTAAAAGCAGGCAAGTGCCATTAGACAAAGTCATCCGGACTGCAGACCTTAGTTACTGACACCAATGACTGACTTCATGCAAATACTTCCTTCTACAAATACTTTTCCAGTTGGAATATTTAGATGTCTGTGGCCACAAAAGCACCCAGGCAGCTGCAGAATCAGACCCTGAGGCTATTATATACTACGTGCACTCACTGAGCACTCAGTACAGTGGGACTCATTTCTGAAGAAGGTCTCTTCAGCGTAGGATGAAAAAAACCCCAGGTACAAAACCATCTCGTTAGATCTGCCAAAACCAAGTAGCCCAAGGAAATATAAAAGCGGACAGGAAAACACCAGCTTCAGATTAGTTTTACCAAGTTAATTCCACCTTCAAAAATTTGTTCCCCTTAACTTTAACGGGACTTATTTTAGAGCAGCAATTTTTTACTTATTCCATCAAAACACACACCTGGACAGCAAACACACCTCAATCTCATTACCTCTTTGGCACCACAACCAATTGGAAATATGGTTAAGAGTCATCATTGCGTCTCAAAGCTGCACCAAAACCAAGTTTAGGTAATAGAGAAAAGATTGTTCATTTCAAAAACATGAACTTCCTTTAATTTGATAGGCATTTGGGTCACGCATATGATTTTAGAAAATGCTGAGAAGTTAGCTGCATACAATTCTGAAAATGAAAAGCTAATAATAAACGCAATCTGAAAAGCGATAGCTGTATTTTCCACTTTTTAACAGTACTATAAAATAAGAAAAGACGACATGGCGTGTTAACATAGTTGAACTCATCAATTCATATTTGTTTGCAATTAGGCTTGAAGACATGCTGAGGTCTTTCAAAACTATCACCATGACACAACGCAAAGAAGATAGCATCACCACACGACAAGGAACAAAAAGCAGCAGCTGTCCACCTCTGCAGCGAGTACCGTGCTCACTGATTTCAGCACCAACGTATGAAATGGAGATACAGCGCTTCGGTACAAACTTTAAAAAAAAAATAAATCCTCACGATGGAAAACTTTCTGCCCTGCAAGGTTGATGCTTTGCCTCAGCTAAGCATTTTCACAGAGACCCTGCTTTTTGCAAACGCAACTAGTCCTGCAAACCTGTTCTGTTTGGGGCCAACCAATGAATTAACCATATGTTTACAAGAAATACTAACTGTCACAGACAGAATTGCCTTCTGCTGAAGGAGATTAAAGCATAATCTTTTTCCAGTAGATGGCATATTGATAGCACTGTATCATTTTTTAAACTTCTATCATGTGCTGTTGAAAAATTACTCTATGTTCTGCACGGCCAGTTAAAAATCAGGTGACTGAAAGCAACTGCTGAACAGTGTAGTCAGGACTTTTATAAATCTCCAACTCCACAGTAGAGTTTCAGTCTCATTTTTAACAGTATGACCAATGTGGTATCAAAAGCAAAACTTCACTTTGCAACACCTATCATACTTGAGTGGAATTTTAACTGGAATTTCTCTCACTTTGATCATCTTCATCCTTCAGTTACATAAGCACGTAAATCATCGTGTGCCACAAAATTATACTCTCATGAAAGTATATCCAGTCCTCAGAGTCATACTGTTCATAATTAATATTCACATGACAACTTTAACTTCTTCGTATTCTTTCCAACTATTTTTTGAAAAGCAGGGAGGGACTAGAATTTTTTTTACAATTATCAGGAATGAACTACAGTTTTCATACAGGTAATATTTTCTCAAGAAGGTGAGGACCTGCTTTTAGGGCTTTACACTAGATACCTTGTCTCAGTTTAGTCCCCTGAACGTCCACGTAGTTTGTAAGACACTTCATAAAGACAATAAAATGTGAAAATTTATAATAGTTTCCCATGTCTCTTTTCACTACAGCTTAATCTGCCCAAGCTCACGCAAAATACAAACCTGAATCTGCAAAAGCGGGCTTGGTCCGTCCTTCCTCCCCTTTTTAGCTCTGGCATAGTTTAGCAAAGAACATACCACTCTTAAATGAGCATAAAATTATTAATCTGAATTGACAAGAAGTTTCACACTTGACTGCTAGTGAATATTTCCTTCGACCACTTATTAAATAGGAAAGGATAATCACTGAATCACAATATATTACAATTTTCCTTCAGGTGTTATATTTCAGAGAACATCGGAGTGGTTCGTATGGACTAGCACTATGGAGTCCCTAAGTCAGAAGTGTTACAAAAAAAAAAAAGTACCTCTCCCTCACCAATAACAACCCCCTCCCCAAAGGAGTAAAATAATTGAAGCATTTTGATATTCCTGATTTCTTCCTGCGTTCAGGCCTTTTCCCACGCAGAGATTTCCAGTTATCATTTGCCTGTGTTTGAGCACATACAGAGATGCGCTCCTGCTCTACCTGACTTTGAGTACTTTAGCAGGCACACACTTTTTTTTTTTTTTTTTTTAAAGTCTCAGCAAACAATTAAGGCTCAAAACATGCAGTGCTTCTGCAAAAAGCTACATTGATGCCAATTCGACAGGAAGAGACCAAGAATAAGGGAAAAAGAGACATTTCCCTGACAAATGTACATGCATATGTCCTCTGATAACATGCTTTAAGGACTTAGAAGTTTATAGGGTTCTTTTTACTAACACCGCACAGAAATACCACAGCCAAAATTTGGGCTTGATTTTCTGATAAGGAACTGGGAGTTAAGAAGCCTCAACTGAGAGCAGTGTCATTATAGCAGATCTGCTCCGTATCCAGCATTAACTTTCCATCTGTGTACATCAAGACAAGAAGACAGAGTGTCTCTGCTTTATCTTTTCTCTGCTGAACATGTTATGTCCACAGCATGGAGAATATACTATCTCTGAGCAACTGAGCAGTACGCATTATCTTATCAGAACACTGCATGGTCAGAACAGGTTTGATTTTTAAGGTGCAATAGGTTTTGTTCCTGTTTTCCTCAGTGATTTATTAGACTTGCACAGAAAGGAATGCTTCTAGATTGCAGCAACTTTTTAACACGTTTCCTGGCGTTGAGATAACACTGCAACATCTCACCTGCATCTCACAGTTAAAAAAAAAAAAAAAAAAAAAGAAAGAAAGCCACAACGAAAACACTACCAGTATTTTGCAGTTAGTGCCTTGATTTGAAGTGAAGCTAGACAAGACAGACGATACAGAGGTAGGAGTTGTTTCAAGTAGGTGCCAAGTTACAGGTCAGCCTGCCACTGTATCTGGAAAGGCGGCGTTTCTACAAAGCAAGAATTCCCCAAGTTACCATTTCAGTTAGGTATTCATTCACAAGTTGAAGGTAAGAGCAGAAATAGCTTCCAAAATGGTATTTTGACACATTGATGTCATCTCTAAAAGCCCTTCATCACCTGAAGCAACTGATAAGACCTTCAGAGCAAATAAGACTGTTTTTACCTGCTTTCCATGTTTGGAAATTCACCTGATATTAGTCTTGATTTAACTAAATCAGCATTAGTTAAAGATGTTTTCAGAATCTAAGTATTCCCTACCTTGACACAAGTGAAGCTCATCTGGTGGCAAATCATATGAAAACATAACATTTAAACAAGAATTACCTTTCTATGCAATACAAAAAAAAAAAAA
>VFFE01007173.1:764213-790055 GCA_008921705.1 Burhinus oedicnemus | reverse complement strand
TTTTTTGTTTTTTTTTTTTTTTTTTTTTTTTTTTTTAAAAAAAAAGAATCTTAGAGATGCTTGCTTAATGCTGTGGCTGAGCAATCCAGAGAATATCCCAGGACAGGGGCACAATGCCAAGATGACTTCTCCACCTACTGATCCTGAGGCTGAACCAATGTAATTTTAAGGAACTCAAGAGCTAGGGCTGAAGCAGACTCTCATGGCCCCGTTCCCCGCATCAGCTGGAAGAGAGGTTGGGAGGGAGAGGGAAATTTGCCTCTGTATCTTCAAAGTGCTTCTTCTGGGGACAATCATCCTTTATATTGGACCCTCAAGGATACATGTCCTTCAGTCGTATAAAAAAAAAAATAGTCCCCAAAAGCTGACATAACTTAAAATTACTAGACTGACTACCATACAAAATTTCACCCTTGAATCCCAGCGTGAATTATGCTTCCTACAAATGCAAGACAAAAAGAAACCTAATTATAGAACATCTCTAACTTACTAACCTGAAACCCCCTGAAAATTAATTCAGAACACAGCTTTGGAGTTTAAGTATGTTCTTCTTTGTAGAAGCATACATCAGGATTTCATGAAGCTGCAATAACTGGCAACAGTGCTGGATATTTAGCTTCACAAGATAACAGATTCCAGTAGTGTAAGTCATGTCTGTATTCATGAGCCACGGCTATTCAGCGAAAGAAGAGTAGGATGAGTTCATCCCTGACATTTCCGTAACCTTGATTCTCAGTCTACCTTAAGTCATGAAGAGATGGGAAAAGGTATTTTCTTGATTATTCTAGCAATTCTCAAACCCAATAATAAAATAGTTTTCTTATTCTTAGATACAGGGACAAAAGATCAGTAATTCACAGCACGTGCATTACAAGGTTAATATGACTTATGTTTACAGAGAAAGATATCCAGCATTTTTTAACTAGACAGCCTTCTTTTATTAACTTATTTTTATTATTAGTTCAACATGCTTCATCTACAAGACGTTACAGAGAATTTAATTGGTTGTTATTTCTGGCAGTTGGTTATTGTTTCTATTGGATCACACATTCACCAACTAGTTCGATCCTTGTCGCACAATACAAACATAACCGTTACGCATTTTATTAGATTTAATGATTAGGTATGTGTTTTTCAAGCACAGACTGGGATGCTGCAGAGAGTATGACATATTTAAGGTATTCAAAGTTTGATTACTATTTGATGGGGCTTACTTATACCTTGTTACCATCATACTGCAAAGAGGAGTGCTGGGGAATCTTTCCTATGGACTTGGCAGAAAGCAGGGAAAGGAAAACACAAACCAAAACAACCCCCTCCCAAAAGACACAAAAAACCCTACCCAAACAAAAAATAAAAACACTCATCTTCTGCTGGTTAGAAACCTAGGTAGACAGCCACACTATATGCACATGAAGACATAATAACAGGAGACAGAAACTAGTCATTTATGTCTGAAAGAAAATTTCACCTTGAATTTCAAAGAGGGGAGGGGAACACCTTGGACTAAAATTTCTAGTTTAGGCTGTGGTGAGACTGTTTTTTTTTGGGGGGGGGACGCTGACAGCTGGGGAGGTAGGCAGAGTGCTATGTGCAGGCAGTGAGTGCTGTTAAAGGACATTTAAAGTAACTGTCATTTAGGCAGCTTGGACCAACACGTTGCTTGGCCTTACAAGAAACAATTTTGGGAAAATAGGTTTAATGCTTTTTTGTTACCATCCTATTGCACTCCATGTTGCTGATGCCAAAAAGTAGCTGGCTTCATGCTATCCCTGAAAATCCATCGTCCTCGTCCAGAGCAGACTTTCTGAGGGCTTAAGAGTCTCATCATTTACGTTTACGCTAAGACATTGATGGCACTTTAGAGGAGTTGATTGCTCCAATCATACTACAATCTAGATTAAGGGAAGTACCTTAGAGCTCACTTGAAAACCTCAACCTTTATTTCTCTCAACAGTAAATTGCCTGGGAAAGGAGAAAATTCTTCATAGTAATCTTTCAGTAGCTTTAGTTTCAAATTAAAATGTTTTGTAAAGATTCTGTAAATATGATTTTAGGTAAAGACTTTTTTTTTTTAAAAAAAAAAGTAAATTATTAATACCAGGATCTCAAGTGTGGGGTTTTTTGAGTACAATGGTAGCGAATGAGTCTTGTATCTCTTAGCCAGGAGGCTAGTTAAAAGGAAAAGAAGTCATAAGGCAGCCTTAAGAACGTAAGCCTACTGAAATTAATGGAGAACTTGTGCTCATAACCCAAAGGGAACTTGTGAGGAGGGAAAAAGTCTCTACATAAAATAAATCTTTAATCTCTGGTTTTCAAATGTTTGGTCTTGCTCTCAAAAATACTTTCTGTTACTTATTTGTAAGGTTAAGCATAGAGAACATAGACTAAGTTTGTCGATATTATTCCATCAATTTACTTCATCCTCGATTTGGATTTTCTTACAGGACTGAAAGGCCCTGTAGGCGTACTGCATTGGCTTCTCTGATACCCAATGGAAAAGCTACTGTGAGCCAGAATCATGATAAGTGTAAATATTATAATTTACAGTCTATATTACACACCTACACAGCCAAAAGAATACAGTAAACCCAACATCCATTGCACAGAGGAAATGGCTTAAGTGTCAAATAAACAAAGAACCTCTGAAAGTTAGGTTTCACAAATATCTTTCCCTCTAAATTCCTATATGGAAATCAAGTGAACTTCACAAAGGTAGACAGAAAGCAATTGCAAGTTTTCTTGCTTATTAGTGACCTATCTATTTCATACCACTTTTTTTTCCTAAAGGAATGTGGATTTTGACAGGCAGTATATTTCTTCCATGGCTACATAAACCACCATGGGTTTGCTGTCATGCTTCAGATTCAGTACATTATCATTTTTGTATTTTTTATTTCATCTTCATTAATTTTCAAGTCCTTTGACACCTAAGGATATTTTTTTTCTTTGTACTTTATCAGTCTCAAAAATCTTATGTAAAAAAGTTAATCATTTCCAAATTCTTTGGTTAACCGAAACTAACAATATGTCTGGTCTCCTAAAGTTAATTCATAAAATCTTTAACAAATGTTTTCATGAAATTGCAATTCTAAGATCAATGAATAATAACAATTTCTCTGATTATTAAAGTACTTTCTGCTGCAACTATCCTTTAATTAAAAAACTTACTGATCTGTTATGTTACAGGTATAGGAAACCATTTTCTAACTTGTATTTTGCTTTGAGGTTTTGCAGTATAAGCCTATTAACCCTAAGAAAAAGCAGTTCTTTTTGAAAGAATACCTGGATGGCATCTCCAAATTTTTTCTTAATGCGTCTACATTTTTATCTATAGAAATGCATGCCTATACAGACATGCATGACTACATAGAAAGGTGACAGAACAGCTGTTTCTCATTGTTTGTGGATTGTTATGAAAAGAACCACCTTATAATCTGCTTGTAATCAAGTCCATCTGGACTCTCACTGCCTGATTAGGAGAGAGATGTAAATTATATTTTATCTTTGAGTCATTTTTGCAATACAACTCAGCTGTCACCTTTAAATACCCTCAAATCTAATGATCCTTCTTTAAGTTAGGAATTCAAACCTACAAACAGGTTTATTCCATTCTAACAAAAGTGTTTTGGTTCTGTTTTTAAAAGCATATCAATTTACTAATCTATCATCCCTCCTCCCTCTCTGTTTTATTCCTCTTTGCCACTTACATGGATGTGCCAACTTTTTCTTTGCATTAGTTCTTCCTTTTAAACAACACCAGACTCCTATTTTATAATCTTTTATTTGCAAGTATTGTCAACATGACTAAAACTAACTGGTGCTCCTTCAACAGCAGGAGGAACAACAGTTTTGTTTTCAACAGACTTATCCAAATAAATTAATTTGTTGCGCCTAGAAGAGCCATCACAAGGTAGGCTAAGTACTTGGACCGTTACTTATTGTAAAGTTGATGGGAAGTTCTGGAGGCAGAACTGGCTGATCTCAGGCTATTCTGTCCCCATATTGATTCTTGCTAAAATTAAAGTGACAGAAGAACCAAGGTATCTTTTTGACAAAGGCAACAAAAACTAAGAATAAGGCTTCTTCTCACTATAAAAGAAGAGCAATAGTCCCATTATTACAAGTGATCACGTCTTACGTTTTTTGAGAGTTTCCAATACTGATCTAAAAGATTTTATTATATGTTAGAGGTACAAGTTTTATTTCAGGGTTTACTGCTTCACCATGCCTTACAGCGGTAGTCACACTGCACTGGATTTTTTTTTCCTCATCTCTCTTTGTTCAAGAGCAAGAGTACATTCCCATTCCTCATTTTCACCTTTTGAGGAGGTAAGTCCAGGTCTACTTGTCAAAATAGGTAAGAGTTACACCTCCAAGTCAACCACAAATTGACACAACAATAAAAAAGGAACAATAAGTAACAAGGTAATTACTTCCTCGTTATCAGGCTGAATAATGTATTTAGTCATTTTAAGTTTTTTTTATTCTTTATAGATGGGTGTTTATATCTGTTTGATGGAATCACCAATGTTTACTGGAAAGGGTACTCGATTTTCCAACTCTGAAGATATAATTTGTTCAGGAGTAGCTACAGCATCACAAAAACACTCACTAAATTTTAACCACAGAAAGAAATTGCAGGCACCTCACTTAACTACCTTGAAACAATAGTTGATGCCTAAACCATCCAGCCACTTAGCCTCTGCAATTACTAGATTATTCACTGTGACAAATTTATATTGTTACTAATCTCCTCATGGAAAGGAGAGAGTACAAGACAAACTACACAACGTCTGCAACCAAAATGTTCTCCACGATATACTGAGGAGTGGACAGACAAGACCATTTAACTTTAGATCACAATAGAGGTACTCCACTCCCAAGCCTGAGATTTTTCAAATATCTGTGGGAAGTTTGACTTTTAGAACATACACAAACATATCAATTCACATGTTCCACAGTCTCCAAAGACCTCACCTTTACTCAGGTTCAATATCAAATCTCTTCAGATCCACCTGCAGAGCAGTCTGTGTAAGCAAGATACAGTTCTAAAAAATCTGTCTTGCGATAGGAGCACATACCACTGTTAGCAGCATGTTTCTCTATGCTAGATTCCTTGTTTTTCATCAAACTACATGAAGTATTCCTCTGCCAGAGTGAAGCGTAACCAGCCTCTGAGGTGAGCTGAACCTCCACACAACAACACCTCCCATGCAAGTCAAATAGCATGAAGACTCGGCAGAAATCAAGTTCTCTGCAAGACTTTGAAAGCCAACCAATTTACAGGTTCATTTATGGGATACTATTGTATACCTGTATAATAGAAATGTTTAGTAGATTAATGTGTAAAATTCTACACCACCATTCCAATACAGGCAAATGTTTTGCATGTGCATGATATGAAGGCTTTAAAAGGGAATCATGTTCATACAGCTTTGTTCCTTCTGAATAATAATGCTCCAGTTAAGAAAGAAACCTCCATTTGTCACTTAAATACTGATAGGATTTTTCTTGTAAAATGATATTTTAATAGGTTCTAAGTGGCTTTATTTAACAGTGTATTTCACTATTGATTACTCTTCGTGCTGCCGCATTGTGGCACAATGAGACATGATAAGCAGCTTCTCTTCCCAAAGCAGTTTGTTCAAGTTAGTGATGAACATGCAGTGTGGAGCAATTCGGGAACAGGCTCTCGACTGCTCCAACAGTTGTCAGTCTCTTGCATACAGCTAACACAAAAGCTGAGTAAGTCACCAGAAAGAACTGCAAACTTCGAATTGTTTCCCAATATTCAGGATGGATATTTGGAATATCAATTACACCTGAACTATCCTGAAAATAAAACATGTTGCTGGTTCAATTATCACATATCTTAAAACACCACAGAGAAACGTCTTCGCTTTAAGTGAGCTTTTCCTCTTTCTCCATCTACATATCCCTGTTCTGGGAGAGCAAACCCAGTCATCAGGGGAAAAAAAAAAAATTAAAAAGCTTTAAAAAAATATATATATCACTGGACTGTAATCAGCCTTAGGAAATCACAAGCAATTAGAGAATTGCAGAATCAGTTGTTACTCAGGATATTCATATTCTAAAAGGTAGGAGATAACCTAAAGTTACCAAGTAGGTTTGGATGTTTTCAAGTCTATCATTGTCTTTTCAAAAAAAAAAAAAAAAAATGGGGGCATGGGGAATTGTTCAAAAGAGCCTCCTCGCTTAAAGGATCACTTGCTCCAAGTTGACACTTCCTTAGACTTTGTTTAGTATCTTATTTTTTGTTAAAGTTATCATCCAGGATCAGGATTGAAGTAGTGCCAACAAATATGCTTTGAAGCTCTGCTCATGCACTTTCCCTTGCCGTAGGAACTACATCAAATCACTGATGACTACAAACCTGAATTCTATTTAATTTACAACAGTGTGAACCATGTGTCAATGCTAACTTGCCACCCGAATTTCACAAGCTTTCTACAACTTACAGCTCTGCAAACTGCAATTTAAGGGTACAATAGTCAGCTGTTTCACAAGAAAAAAAATGGAAAAAATTAAATGTTAGTTTCAATGTGTTCTCTTTACCTCATAGCCTTAATGCCTTTACTATTTCCACAGAGAAGGAAGGGAAAAGTAGAATATTTTTTCTTCAGTTACGGCACTTTGATCTTTTATTTCGTGTAACTAAGTGGCAGATCTTGAATGAAAGTCCCTGCTGACTAATCCACAAATAAAACAGAGATGAGCTTGCATTGAGATAACCGAGGTCAATACAAATAAGTCTAAGTATTTCCTTACACATACGTCAAGTTTTCAGGAAAGGGACTGTTCTTTATGTTTGAACACTTGATATCAAAGAAGGTGTTGCAATTTTATTTCCTTCCTTCCCTACTCCCAGTGATTATATACATTAGTCAGCCTCACGCTAGAAATTGAAGTCCTGTAAGAGGGTACAAACTTAACTGCATGAATCATCATCAAGATGCTTGGGGAATTTGCAACTCCAAAATTCTACAGCTGGAGGCATTCACATAAAGACTGCTAGTGCACAGTGGAGACACTGAAGTGATGTGACTAAGTCATCAGATGCATGCATCATCAGATGCATCATTACCTATAGTGTAGATGAGTCATCAGATGTTTAAATGGCAAACTTGCATATAACAGGGATCAGGCATAATTCAAATTACTGGGCAGTATCTTGGTGTGGTTCGAGTCTGCGTGCAGGATCACATCCTTCAGAGAGTTAATTCAACGGAGACTCAGTAGATGTGATTTCTTGAGACTGAGAACGGCAGACAATTTCGTTCCTGTACATCTTTGAGCAAGCCCTGCTTTACATATAATTTCTTTCAAAGCAGATTTCTTTATGGAACATTGAGATCTATAATTTTGCCACTTCAGTCATCCTCTTTTACTCATGCTTCTGAGAAGTATTATTATAGCATACTTCAGTACAGCTGGCTTGGAAACAAATTTCCCATCCCTAATATGACAGAAAGAATTTAAATGCCTTTCCTTCACTATTTCAGTCCATGACAAAAATTTTCCACTAAACCAGAAAAAAGTTATAAATTTCCATTAACATTTTTTCAAAGTGTGAATAGTTTAGTTATGTCTTTTATTCAAAGCTAATTAGATTAGATTTAGTTAAAAACCCCACAAAATACAAGGGAAAGACTTATATATTCAATAATATGAAAAGAAAGAAAAAGTTAACACCCCCCAAAAAAGTCAACCCCTGTACTGTTCATAAACTCATCTGTCGTACACTATGTCAGTTGATCGTAAAGTACTTAAATCAAATTTGTGCTTTTAGCTGATTCTACAGTGCAGAGACACAGCATTAATGACTTTTTCCCCAATTCAGAGGAAGCATTTTCTTCTGTTAAAAAAAGCCAGATTATTCTTCACTATAGATAAATGTCTGATTTACTGATGGTGTCATTTAAGATCAGAACTTGGTAAATTGTGTCATTCAAAGAAATGTATAGAGGACTTAACTTCATTGCAGTTGAACATGAAGTAAAGAAACTTTTCTATCAATAGAGACAATGACTACTCCTGACATGTTTGTATGGAGTGTTTAAAGTGTAAATCAAATTCAATATATATAGAATCGTAGAATGGTTTGGGTTGGAAGAGACCTTAAAGACCATCTAGTTCCAAGCCACCTGTTGCGGGCAGGGACACCTTCCACTAGACCAGGTTACTCAAAGCCCTACCCAACCTGGTATATTTAAATATACAGTATCTAGGATTTGTTCATCTTCCCCAAAAAAACTTTAGTGTACAACCCAGATTACAAGTATTAACTCTTGCAGAATTGCTACAAATCATTTCATTACACTGATTTAAAAAAAAAAATTAGTTTATCTTCCATTAAATCCAAAGGTAGTTTCATTCCTAATTCAGTACTGCAATCATTAGTCTAACTGCCTTTTCGTGGATTTAAATCGCTTCTACATTTCTGTGACTTACTCTATTCGGTATTAGAGGGGCTGGGTTTTGCTTTAATTTTTTGTTAAACACCACAGTAATCCAGCATACAAAACAAGTCTGAGGATATAATAGTTCCACTGACACGCAGGCCCATCCCTGCTTCTGACAACAACTGGAAACAGACATCTGAAGCAGGACCACTTAAGAACTTCCCCCAACTGAAGTGCAAGCCACCGAAAGCTGGGAAGAGCAGACTTCCTAGGTCTTTACACAACCCTCACTGGATTTCTCTTTCAACAACTTTTCCTGGGCTCCTTTGAACCCACTGACTTTCATCCTGGATAGATCAATTTTCCAACATGACAGATATCGCTCATGCTTCCATTTACTCTGGTTCTGCTGCAGTCACCTGTTGCAAGGCTGACCCATGACTATCCGCCAAAAAGAAGAGCACAGCAGTTAGGCACAAAGCCCACCTTACACTACTTTCAGCTCCAGCCAGGGCCTTTGCTTGATGTTACTGTAGACAACACTCGTCCCTCAGCTTCGCTTCATTTCTGTTGACAGAAGTCACTTTCATAGTACTGTTCCCTAAGAAATGTCAAGTTGCTTTTGAGAGCAAACCTATACAGCACCGCAGAGTACATTTCTTTTTGTTTCTTTCAAGTACCTTGCACTGCATGCAGTAGCTGCTGTTGCAGCAAATGAGTACTTTGTGCTGGCAAAATCACTCTTGGAGGTTCACAGTCTTAGTCATTCCTCCCTCACTACAAAGTGCAGGAACAAGAGGATGATACTTGTTTCTCTTACAGATAATTTGAGAAAGTATTTTAGTTAGGAAGAAGGAATTTTTAGATTGCCAGGTTTTATCACACTTCAATTTTAATACGGTCTTTTATATTTAGTTATACTGATTATGAGAGCATAGTCTTAGGGTTTTTTAAGACAGTCAATAATATTAAGAACAGTATGTAACACCAAATCTACATACTACAGCATAAAAATAACAGGATCTAAAGCTCCTACACTATGCCAGATCCCTAGCGTAATAGCTACATGGAAAAAACCCAAACCACTAACAGCTAGCAATAATGAAAGGCTAATACAGCTAATAAGTCACTGTGAAAGAGAGTTAGAGAGTATAATCCTGCTACAACTATTTAGAAAAGAGTGGAAGACCACATCATTTTTAAAACAAAAAAAACCCCAAACATGCAAAGAACCAACCCCCACTCCATGCTGGGAACAAGCAGTTCTGAGATGCAGCATGTTTAGCAACTCAAATATAACAACCAGGAATTTGTCTGGGTACCAGCTTGTACAGGGTTCTCCAGTACATCACTTACTCTTTAGTGCTCTGCCTATCCATCTGTGAAGTGGATACATCACTTAGTTCTGCTTTCTTCCTTCAACCTTATCGGTGCATAGTTATTTAAGTGTTGGAGAAACAATGTAAGTGGTTTTGAACAAATCAAGAGACACTTGATATTGCTTGGAACAACACTTTACCTTATGGTCTGAGCTCCTTTCTGTCATTTGCTGTTAGTGACTACGTCAGTAAAGTGGTACATAACATTCATGCATTAAAGGTGCACCATGAAATAGTGGCTCCCACAACTTCCTTTCAGCTGTTTGGACTCTCCATTTGTTGTTCTTTACTTTATTAATAACAACATTTCACTTCCAGTGGTGCATTACACAGCGACTAAAGTGACAAAATAAGGTGTAGGGCTATTTTCCTTGTGTAATATTATAACTGTTAATACCTATAGAATGGACCTTTATAATATCCAGGTTGCAATTTAATAATTTCTCTCCAAACGTGTAAAGATTCTTTTATAAAATCCATTCTCTTCTACGGGCAAGAACTAGCACATCCAGTTGTTTTATGTTTGATTAGGCATAGCCTTCTTGGCATGTCAGTGGGAGTCACTTGCCTTATTCAGGGATAGAGTCTTTCTAGATGGAAGCAACAGTTTTTAATATGGAGTAATTCCATCATTAGTACTTGATTCTGTCTGATAACATACTGCATATTTGCCTTCCTTACAGACATAGGATGATATCAGTCCACTAACATAACTTAGACTGATGTTAGCATGTATTTTCAGTTTAGCTGAATTTTGAAATAAATTAAGATTTTCAACTTCTGTAACTTTGAGATTATGGAAAAAGGCAAAATAACAGACAGCTGTGACAGTCCACAATGCACCTTTTAAATTGGTGGTGGTAATAATTCTAGCCTTATCTTATTTACAGGAATGCTCATGTTAAGTCAGAACAGTGTTCAAAAGAGTCAGTGATCTGCTTACCAGATCTAGTCTATAGTTTTTACTGCTACGTGTTCTGATCGGTCGGGTGTCTGTATGAGTATCATCACCATGCCACCCAATTATCTACATCATGCAGTTACTTCTTTAAATGTGTTGGTAAGCAAAAAGCAGATGGGCAATCCCAGTCACTTAACTTCCTTATAGCCTAGATAACAGTTGCTACTCTCCTCAGAGATCACATGTATAAGGATACTAGGAGCTTTTTGAGTCCATCCATGGCTGATGTTACTTTTTTTTTCCCCCCAAGTTATCACACAAATCTATCTATTCTTGCACGTGGAAAACTTGACTTTAGCAATATATTTTATTAATAGCAAAGGCAATATTTCAAAAGCATTATCATCATCCTGCTGCACAGGGGTTAACAATCCAGCTGTGAGTTCAATGCCCCCTGACAACTTAAGCCACAAGCCGTTGTCATTGCTTATTGTATAACATTTCATTGCAATCCTGCTTTTCCTCTATGACATCTAAATCAACTTTATTTTGGCATGCGTACCCGTTGTCTTTCAGAAATATAAAATTTCATCTTAGTGTTGAGGAAAGACTAAAACCCCAATTTTGTCTTTACAGCTGACTGCCTATGAATCAAGATTGTCCATGGACCAGTATCCATAACGAAAATATGTCTCCAATATCCTTTGCCATCTGTATATACCTAGATCAGTGCCTAATTTATGCAGCCACTTACTCAGAATTACATTGACTTTGGGCTAGCTTATGCTGCTGAAAACTTCTAAAACAAACAGCTCTTCAGTAACATCCCACCAGAACGATCTAGCACAGAACAGTCATGTAGGAGAACTCATTATGGACTCAGCTCTTCTGCTGACAAACGCACGCAAGTGGGCAAGATGATTTTTTTTTTTTCTTACATTAAGATCTCTCCTATGATACATTTGAAGGATTCATGTTCAGCACATAGTCCTCCTCAACTCTTGCATCTTTACTTCTTTAGTAACAGTAACAATTTTTTGTCTGTTACTGCTGATGTGCTGAGGACTAACTATAGATGGTGAAAATAAGCTTCCTTTTCTGAAATTTTTTTGTGCTTTGGAGAGAACCTTTAACTCCTTTAAAATAAATGTAGGACTCATTTGTTTATAGAAAGCTGCCACTGTGAAATTTTACTTAAATAACTGCTGTATTAGCAGTGGAGTACTGAAATACTTGCTCAGTATCATTCTGTTTTAACTACTTCAGTAACAACCTCCAAAATTAAACCAGAAGCTCGATGACCAGTCACCTCCATCGCTAGTGTTAGCTGAGCGTACTCAAATTGCTCAAAGAGAACCAGTTTCAAAAGAGCAAGTGAAAAGATTTATTTCTGGCCTTAAGAGATAGAGCTGTTGGTCCATAAATCCAACTAATGATCTGATTTTCATTAGCAATGTACTGCATCAAAGGAAAACTAAAATAAGATGTAGCCAGGTTTCTGAATGCAAATTAATACTTGAGGGTAATAGACCCATTACAATGTAAAATGTATGAGGACTAGTGAGCAACTGTCATGGTTACCCCAGCATAATGTTAGGAACATTGAGAAATTAACCGAGATGGCAAATACAGCATGAATCTGAGAAACGGAAGATTTTCTTCTGCTTCTCCAACAGTCAGAACAATACATAAAGTATTTGGGATCAGGTGTTTTAACAGGAAATTAATTCAGTATCCCATCCAAAACATTGCTTTCCCTATTACATCATATGAACAACATAAAAATTTAAAGGGTTTTGCATATGTTTTCTGTTTTAAGAAAACACTTCAAAAAAAAAAAGCTTCAGAGCCACTGTTGTTCACCTAAAGTATTCCTGAATTTCCAAATTAACACAACACAGACTCCTTACACTCTTCAACCGCAGCAGATCAAAATCCATGCTATGAAATAAGACAGGAAAGGTGCAATTCAGTTCATTATTTATGTTGTCTTTTCTCACACAGGGAGACACCCGGAAAACAGCTTACCCAGACTGCCTAACAGTTACTGTGGTCACCAAGGGCAGCTATCAGCACCACATAATTAGCAGTATTACACTGATAAGCGTTCAAAAATTCTGCAAAAGAGTTCTGAGGTTAGGGTTTGGGTTTTGTTTGTTTCCAGCATTGAAGAACTGATGGAACAACAAGGTAAAGAGGCACCAATTAAGAAGTTTGTCATTTAGATAACCCAAAAAATCCAGCATAGGCCAAACTTCATATTTGGCTAATCAAGCCTGGACTGTATTAACTTCACGGTGCTTTACACATAGGTAAGCACATTGTACCCGCTGTTCTGTATTTTCCATACTCCTAAAAGAGGTATCCATACCCAACAGAAAAAGCAATAAATAATAAAAGAAGTTGTACTTCCTCAAAGTTGTACTCCAGGAAGCTCATGAACTAAAAAAATTACCGTCTTTACGAGCAACCTAAACACCAGAAAGGTATAAAATGTTTCCTAATTCTTCAGCCTGAGGAGAAGATGCACCACTATCCACTCCGGAAAGACTGAAAATTGGCTATGGAAATGGGCTTTCTAAAGGAGCCAAATAGGGTTAAATTTCTCCTATATAATACAGCGATGTTGATGCTTCTCCCTCAGCCACCCCATGAAGAAAGTTAAAGGTTAGAGCCCTCGACCAGGCAGTGGATTACTCCTGTTCAAATCCTTCTTCACCTCAGAAGCATATTTTCCACAACTCGGCACTCTCCAGTTTATAGGAGGCTGAATACTATTGGAGTGCTCCTGTGGGTTAGAAGACAAGGCAGATAAAGTCTTTCTGAAGGTTTGGCATGCATTTCTTGATTCTTTTTGAGTTTAAACATCAGCAACATATTGAGATGCGCAAAGCATACACTGAGACCGGGCTCTCAGCACCTAACCTAAAAATCATGAAACAAGCAAGCACTTTATGAGTAAGAAGCAACTGAGGAAGATGGGTCTGGACATACTTTGAATACAGACATTCACTTCAATGCTTACTCTATAAAAATAGAACTATTGAATTGAAAACCACTCCAATTAAAAGCAATGTTATTCTTTTCATTAGGAATACACTGGAGCCAAAGATCCAGCATTGAAGACATCAGTACAATTTTACAACTACCAACACATTTCTGCGAGTTGTGATGTTTTACTAGTCCAGATTAAAGCTGGTTTCACTAGGCTTTTTTAGTATTCATAATGGAGAACTGAAGGTTGATTTTGAACGCCTCACAGCTCCTCCTTCGCTCCCCTGCTTCTCGACTGTTCTAGAGACCGTTAACATTTTTAGAATATACGTATTCAGCACTTCCATACAAGTAATATAAAAAAGCTGAAATGGAAGTTTCCTGCTCTTCTAACCGTATTTAGTACAACCAAGAACCAGACTATTTTTGCAACGTTACTGGTAGAAAGGTGGTGGATAATGCCTCAAAAAGCTAACAGCTTAGCTTTCTTCCAGCTTCAGATAGAGATCAAATCAAGGAGATAAGTCATTGAAAGATTAGCTTCTTCGGTCTAATGAAGAGTAAAGCAGCAAACGCTTCGCTCTCAATTCCGATGATAATGATTTCAAAGCCTTTGATTTCAGAAAAGCGATCAACTGCAGTTATAAATCGTAAGCTTACCAGAAGCATTATTCAAGTTTCTGGCATACTTACATTCATGACAGAAAACTAATTTGAGTAAAGAGGAATATTCATGTTTTGTACCAGTTTTAGAAACTACTAAAATACTGGATGTGTTTGAAGTTTCCATGCCACTTTGATAGATGGAACTCAAAACTGATATATTAGAAAAATGAAATGTGACAGAGGGAATAGTAAGCAATGTATGAGCTGCAGTGAACGAAAGATTCTTCAATGCAGAGACTATTAATAATACGTGTAGGCATAACAAAACAAAGCAAAAAACCCAGAGTCAAGGTGAATAGTTCTAGCAAATAAAGGCTTACATGAAGATGTATGCATTCTTGTGAATGCCTGGAGATCCACTCGGCATGAATTGCTGCTCAGATACTCCTGGTTTGCCACCAGAATTGTGTAGGATAACTCTGGAAATGCTGGGACCCTTCAAAAATCCTGCAGATTTTCAATTGTGCATTAGGAAAGAGAATTAACCTCTGCTCTCAGCATAAAAAGTGCACAGAGCAGTTAACATAGAATAAAAGTTGCTTTATTCTGTCTTATTTAAAAGAACTAGAGACTAGATTCATAATCAAACTAAGTTGGCAAATGAAATTAAGTCTAATGCCAAAGCAGCCCTGATCATTCTCATAAAGTTGTTAGCTGGAATGGATTTTGATTTCCTCCAACCTACTGACAATATTGAAAAAACACACTAATACTAAGTACTCACTGTCAGATTCACCTGTCTGTCCTTAGGTTAGGATTTAAGATTGGTCCGACTTTTGGGAAACTCCCATGCGTTTCAAGTACATCCCATTTTTTCCACTAACCTTCTAGGACGTGCTTTGAAGACACCAAACACCATACCACAGCTAGCCACCCTTATACATAAGCTACACAAAAAAGCAGAGCTATGTAGAACAAAAAGTCCCCCAAGTATAACACCCTGAACAATCTACCATCTTTTCACTAGTTATTTGAACATGATTAACATCCTTTTTATCATATTTTTGTTTTTAAAATATCACAATCTGTGTACCGATAGGAGAGCCTTTGCATTTAGCTAATTAAGACAGCCTCAAAGGCAGGAAGTCTAATGCATAACTCAGAATAGGTGTTCATTAATCTAACAATGCCTCATAAACATACTAGTATTCCTAGTCCTAGCCCACTTGGGATAAGCCGACAGAGAAAAGATTGTAAATCACAAAGATGCTGGAAGGCACCACATAACAACTCTTAGATATCACTATTTTATTATGTGGTATGAACAACAGTGCCATACTTCTCTATTGTACAGTTCTTAGAATTTACTGAAAGAGAAAAAGCTTGAGACATACAACTAGCAAGCCACTCAACCAGCCAGCTGCATATTGATATAGTTGTAGTGTGAATAATATTAGTACAAATTACAGTTGAAGAAAGCTCTCTAATTTAACTGATGGTCTCAGAGTTGCTTGGGGTAGTTCAAAACCTATTTAAAAAAAAAAATCAATAGGCCTAATTCCAATTTTTAGAGGTAGCTCTCTAAGAGATGGAGGGCAGATCTAGTTAGAAAGAAATGCCAACAGCAAGATTAAAATTACGGCACCTAAATCCAGACTATTTCTGAAGATCTCAGCTAGTCTGGCACTTAACAATCATCAGAACTTCCTATTTATTATACTCGTATTAGACACTTATGTTCTATAAACACTGAAGATGGACTTTGCCACATCCGTGTTCAGAAGCTGAGCACACCCTAAGCTCAAATCGACTCCCAGGAGACATTCTTCCTTTAAGTCCTTATACAGAGGCAAAACTCTTAGAAACTTTTTCTTTTCTTTTTTAAACCAAGTCATGTCCTTCCAGACATAGTCTGGCAGTATAAGTACTATTTTTAGACCTATTTTATCCAAGATGTCAAACAAAACAGAGATGCCATATTTCAAGTCCTTTGAAAGACATACGCAGCCAATTCATACCAGACAGCTTGGCCCCATATATTTTGAAGTTTGTAGCTTATTTAAGTCATTATAGTAGGAAAATAAATTGTGGAAAACAAAAAATATGCCTCTTTGTCACTGAAAGTAATTTCGAAAAGAGAGTCTTTCGAAGGACTATCCAGAAACTGTTGACAATTTTGATATATGGTTTCTGCAAAGTTCTCTTCTGTACTCACTCAACGCTATCTGCTCACAACATGCCAATCAAAGGCGAACTAAGGCCAGTGACTACTAAAGAAAAAGGGGGCAGAGGGGAAGGACCATTTATTAAATTAATCAAAAAAAAAGTTCATTAAGCAATGCTTATTCTTCAGCCAGACCCAAAAAGAAGCTGGCATGCATATGAAGTTCCAGCACAGTGCATTACTCAGTAGAACCTTGCCAAATTGTTAATCAGTATCTCAATTTTCTTGTTTGGCACCATTGAACAAAAGGAGTCTCTATCACCAGCTTTAAAAGACTCTTTTATTGGATATGTTGTCCCAAACTGGGTTTTTTTCCTTAATATTCCTTCTCTGCCCTTCTGTCTACTGCCATTAAAATGCAAATGCAAGGGACCTGAAGTCCCTTATTACATAGGTAGAAAATATCATTACTGAAGACTTCAAATACAGGATTAATTTTTAAGAATGTTTCCATTACTATGCAACAGTATTTTTAACACTTCTGTGATGTCTTTACTGAGAAGAATATTGACATAGTCTTTACAAAGGCTAAGGAAGTTATCCATTGATATACTCAACACCTGAATCAGCAAAATACTAATTATTGCAAGGGATCAGGCCTTTAATGCATTTTTGTGAGGCTTAATTATTTTAAGATTAAAATGGTAGAGTGATTATTCTATTCATCATCAAATGCAACAACCTCTAAAAAAGTTTGACAACACAGAAATAAGGTACTACATCAACAACAGCCTATACTATGACAGTTTAAAGTATCTTAACATTAGGAACCTCTAGGTGGATCAGTTCTTTTTCCAGCAGTGAGGAGTTTACATTACAGTATCATGGATTTTGGCCGTTGTTGAGGATATTTCTTCTTTCTTATTGCTCAGCCCCCTCAAGTGTATACGCCGGTTGCATATCAGACGATACCACATATAACACCACAGCCATCCTCCCAGTTCTTCCATTTCAGCTGACATATACCATACTTCATTTCAAATAAGTTAAGTAGCACCCATCACCTTCATTAACCAATAGAGTAAGGCAACAAATTTTGCATTTGAATGAAACAGTTTGTTCATTATCCAAGCACAGCTTTACTGTTCAATTTAGTTATGGTTTCCTTATTTAAAACTTTTGGCAAGTGTTTCACTGCCTGCTTTCTTTCAGTGGAGTCCATAGTGCTAAGGACCAGGTGCTGCCAACTGGAAGCTCTCTCTAAGGAGAGGATCACATGGGAAGTGGCTGGATGTGCGAGAGCTAAGAGTGATATACAGCGTGACAGTTCCTTGGAACGGGAGTCCGCAGCGCTCTGGTAACGCTGGCAGACTGCAGAGCTCAAACTTTTTCAAACTGCAGAATGAATCAAGTGTTTGACAGACATTAGTATGTGGTAGGGGCAGTAGCTTCCCAATCAATGTTGTGAAAAGAAAATTGAAGCTACAAGCTCAGTTGCCGGAATTAAAAAAAATGTATTAGAAAACAGAGATGGAATAAGTCTTTCTACATAAAAAATAATGTCCAAAATAACATAACAGCAATATCAGAGCTTTTAGGCATCTGTGCTGGGAAAATTGAAATATTCAATACTGTGATCTTCCAGCTGTTCTTGGGGAAGGAAACACTGTACAATGAACACTTCCTCCTCTTGATGCCCAGAAGGAAACCCAAGCATTTGTTAACTGCACACAGTCGCGTTTATTAAACAGCAACTGAGACAATATCCACAGTCTTCCCAGCATCCTCCTTCCCAGCACATACACACATACGTACCTGTAATTTTACAGAGGAAAGCCCGTGTTTTACTCAGCAGTTCTGCACTGATTAAAACACCAATTTGGATGTTCCAGCTAGCAGAACTAAAAAGGGGAGGGGAAGGGTAGAGGCAGAAAAGAACAATAAGGCAAGAAAATCAAGACAAGTAAAAAAACCCAAGAAAGAAAAAAAACGTTTTTGTATTACCTAACAAAATAATAGGTAATAAGAACCAACATTGCCCAGGGTGTTCAACCAAAGGATAGATGCTGTTCCTGTTGTTATAAATGAGTTTTGAAATATATATGTACACACTTTTTCTTTTTTTAATATATAAAAGATACTCACATCTTGTGATCCTAACAGGATAAAAATACACAACTTGTTCAACTTGCTGGTAACGTTGATACACACGCTAGCGATGCACACTACACAAGACTGTCTAGTGCTACAGTTTGAAGTGCTTAACAATACCACAAGACTGTGTTGTCTGTTTCCGCTATCAAAAAAAACCCACTTATAATGAAGGTCCATCCATCTTCATATGTTTTAATTAATATTCTGTGGGAAAGCTTTTATCTGGCCATAGCTTACATTTCCAGTGTTGCAATGAATCCAGAGGTCTCTTGCTAAACAAGAAAGTGACATCCCCTTTTCCCTCACACACACACACACTTATACACCCAAAAAACCAAATGTTTCCTTTGTGAGTTCCCTAACTGAATAGAGCTATCAGACATCAGGGTCCATCCAATAATTTCAGACTGTCCAAAAGATGTATGAAGATTTTTATTTTTTTTTAATTCCTTATATAGCAAACTGTAACTTCAAATTTCAGAAGAGATATTTCGGAAGGTCCTGAGTGCAGGCAAATGCCAAATAATTTGGACAACGTTTTCCCCTCTAAATCTTATCAAAGCATGGATAAACTTACCTAGATGAAGCTGCATCTGCTCCAGAGACAAAATTATGCCCGGTTTTTCAAAGCTATCATATTTGATCATATGTTCTATTAGTAAATTTGTATATTGTCACTCAATGTGGGAAACGATTTAAAATTAAAGTATTTTACATTTTGTTTGTACAGATAACTTAGAAAATCCGTTTTACAAAAGAGAATATGAGGTGAATTAGGATGGCTTCATTCATAAACCTAGTTTTGGTGAGTGTATTTAGTCCTTTGATTAAGTCCTTTCCACCACAGTTGGTAGTGCGCTGCTTTTAAAGCTAATGCTGCAAACCTCATTGCACTTCTCCACAGCCAATCATGGAAAGGAGAAGACTCGGAAGACTATCGAACAGCTTCAGATCACCAGAATCTCTCCTAAGCCTAAGCAGTTCTATTTTAGTTCTTCAAGAACAAGAAGCGTGAAAACTAATGGTAGTGAAGAGCCTTGTCTCTGAGCTTGCAGCAGGTAGCCTGTAACATTCCTGAAGCGTTCTACGCATTTCATCTGTTCCTGCGATTTCCTCCCTCTTAGGTCATTTATCCTGGAAAGCTCTTTTACCCTCCCCTTAACTTGTCAACACATTTTTCTACCTCTCTGAAGTTCTACTTCATTTTTACTCCAGGTTTCTTGTTCTGTATTCAACACACTCACTTTCCCCACTCAGTTATTCATCTTTTACTGCCCTATTTCTCTCTCAGGTAGAGAGTCACATTTCCTTTACTTCCCTGGAGAGATTACTCTGTTCTCTAACTGCTATCAAGACGACAAAGTCCAAAGCACCTACCAAGTATGGCAGGTCTACAGCAATAACATTTGTCACAGCTACTGTAGTAGAAAATACAGGTGTTAGTCTTAAAATAAAACACCATCATATTGCAGCCTTTCCATTCAGTGGTGTTGAGATTATAACTACAGATATTCTGTCTGAAAATAATTGACTACATGGACTAACAGTACCCTTCCCTCAGCTGTGAAGCTCTCCAAATCCAGTACGTGAAGTCATTGACTAGCGTAATCGCTTAAAATAGGGTGACTTGCACATTCTGTCATCAAATCCAGGACTCCGCTCACCATTAGCTTCTTTTTTTCTGCAAGATGGACTACCACTGTCTATTTGGTATTCTCCTATCACAGCTAAGCCCATCCAGAACACTAAGGACACAGGTGATGCCCACGCTTGTCCTTCAACGTCCTCACCCCAGAAGGTTCCAGCATATCTCCCAAATTTTGTACAATTTTCTCTCTAAAAAAGCCTTCCCTGATGCTGACTCTTCCCCAGTTTCACATTTGCCAAGATTTTCCCATATTTTCACTTTTCCATCACTGTCCCTACAACTCTCCTTAGTCTTTGTGACAATATTTGGCTTATTCTGTCTTCCAGTCACTAACAACTAGCAATTCATAGAAGAAAAAAAAATTAAAAAAAAAAAAAAGGCAGCTTTTGACTGAAAACAGGGGAAGATAAAAACATTCCTTCCTACTTCTCCACTCAAAGAGACAGAGAGGACCCTGCAGAACCTCCTCTCCATTATCAAAGTGATGCTGCCTCCAGGGGACAGAAAAATAAATAAAAATAATAGAGAAACGGACAACAGTTGCCTTAGCTGTGCCAAGTACAGCTCTGAGGTAGATTCACAAGCTTTAGCTGTGCAATCTGGTTAGCTCTCTGGTTCAGACCCTCTAATTTCTAGAGCACTTGTCTTGGCACAACCCCTATTTTATTCACTACTACTATTTGCTCTGGGGGAATTTATGACTGGTTCTGGCATCTCACTCTGATTCTCTTTTGCAAGCGCTGAAACAGAATTCATTTAATTTCTTAGCACTCTACTTTCTTTTGTCAATAAATTACTACTGCTATTGAACAGAGGCCTGGCTGTCTCCTTCACTGACCTTTTGTTCCTTATAAATTTCTTATTATTTACCATAACCTTTTGTGCAACCTTCCTTTCATCTTTCACCTTTGCTTTCTGTATTTTTATTCTCCCTTTGAGTCTTCCAAGTCTGCAATATTTTTAAGTCCTCTTTAGTTGCTCTTTTATACCATCCGTTTGATTCTTTTGAGGGTTTTTTTTTTATATATATATACACACACACATATAATTTATTACTTGCTCAGCTCAACTTGAAACCTCAGAGCATGGCAATACACTGACCAAGAGTAAAGGGCAAAATATGTTTTAATCATAACTGAAATTTGTTTCTGGTCAGGGGTTCTTTTTCATTCAATAATTCTGTTGTATCCCAACAGAGCACACTCCAGACTATTTTAGTACCTTAAACTGCGGTCAAAGACAAGAAACATTCAAGTTTTATATGTAAGTTGAAATTCTACGACAAACTGAGAATTGGGTCTACGGTACTATTCAAAATACGTTCTAATGCAGAAACAGTGTAAGTGGGAGCAGAACTAGCCTTCCACATAAATATCAGTTCTGGTGTTGTTAGTTAAGCCTACTATTTTTCTCGACAGCTTTTAGCACTGCTTGTAAGTTGGTAGTCCCCTACAAGAGAACAGAAGCACAAAACTAGGATGGTCTGAGTTACAACTGCATTGAACCCCTCACAGTTGCTGGCAGCTGTACTCCTGTCAGAAGGTCCAAGAAGATCCATAAAACCATCTAGCCACCTAAAATATCTTCCAAACGCAAGCAATAAAGTACATATAATGAAACTAAAGCCTGCCACTGCCAATACAGTTTAAAATACTGCATATTCAGCTCTTTTGTTTAAGTTTTCACAAACACAAATAATTTTCCTTTGCCACATGCGTTGTGATGTTTGACTCAAACATACTAAAAAAACAGGGAAAAAAATAAACAGCTACCACAGCCCTTGATCCTAAGCTGTATAGATCTACAGCAACAATCAGTCACCTACCTTTACAATATATAGCTCTTCTCTCATTCATTGGCAAATGTTTATGTTCTGTGTTAGTTGGATGCATTTCTGTCAGAAAAATGTCTCTCCACAGGATGATTTTCTTCTACAGTTATTTCTTCTTTCCATACCAATGTATCTTTATGTCCTATTTAATCTCCTACACAAAGCAATTCGTAGATAAATCTGCTCTTACAGTCCCATTTTACTGACACATACTTCTCAGTGCTGATTGCACATGCCTAGTTCCGCTGCTGGCTTTTATTATTATTTTTTAATTTAGGCCCTGTTAAATTCAGGACTTGTCTTGCATACAAACAACAGATTATCTATACACCGATCAGAATTTTTCCAGTATCAACTGTCAAAAGACAGGAAGATCCTGAAAATTGTTACAGAACCTCAAGTTTCAACTGCAATCCAGCAGAATTGAGGGCCCACAAGGATATGTAGGATCAGGCTTCCCACCCCCCACCCTTTTTCTTAAAGCGGTTATCACTGCCACCACCCTTACCTGTGTTTAAAAAAATATAAATTAACCACATACACAGATGATGCAACTTGTAAGCAGTGACAATTCCATAGCTTTCATAGCTGTAGTCATAAAGAGAAACGTACTAATTAGCCAAACAAGGTACAACTGGCCATCCCATAGGGGCAAAAAACCCAGTTTTATGCTTGTTTAGAAGCTTACTGTGCTTTGTGTTTTCACAGAAAAGATAAAAGACCCCAAAAACCATACAACCAGGCAGTAGCAACGACATTAAACTTCATGATTTATGTAGATATACCTTTATACAATACACCTGAAGAAGAGCTACCCACCGTGTGAAGAAGTTTGTAGGACAGATTCAAAAGCTTTCCCCTCCTAATCTCCACCTTTCCATCTGCTGCACACGTGCTTCGAGTTCAGTACTGCATGAGGCAGCAGCTGACCTGAATCCAATCTCAGATAACTAGCACAAGTAGGATAAGCCATTTTTACATCTCATACAATTAGACATAAAAACCTATGTCAAGACCTTAAGAATCAGCACTGCTATTTTACACGACCTTGTCTATGTATATTTATTAGTGACTTAAGTAACACCAACGGTGTTTCAGAGAAACTGAATAAAGCTGTAATTTAGCATTGCCCTGCGTATTAGCATAATGGCTGCAAGACTAGTTTTAAGTTGAAATAAAATAGCTACCCCTCTGCCCCCCAAAAAGCTGCATTTCTTTTTCTGTCTCACACAGCTGCCCTGACAAGAATCAGCTATTCCAGCGACATATATTCAGTTACTACAGAGACGATGACTGAACAACTGCAAAAATATTTAATTGGGAGTTTTTCATTTCTTCCTTTTTATAATGCCGTATATACTTTGGGATAATATGTACTGTTTAAGTATATTGTCATTTTTGCAAATATGATAATATTCTTGCAAATACGATATAACTAAATGCATAGCTCTAAATATTTATTGTGCTTATCAAGAGCACAATAAACAGAATTTCTACAGAAAATATAAAGCTATGATGAAGACAGCTGATAAAAGAAAAGGAGCTGATCCAGGCTAAAACAACTCCTGGGTTTTGTTTTGTTTTTCCAACCACATTTCACTTCACTGTATTATTCTCACTAGCTCGAAGATCTTAAGCTAAGGAAATGAACTGTTAATAGGAAGGACCTGGAATTTAAAAAAAAAAACAAAAACAAGAAAACAATAGCAAATACAGTTTTGGTTCACAAAAGCCTGCAGAACACTTAAGAATCAGGCTTAACTCACCTGCTTAAGATGCATGCCCGGATTCATACAGAATCAGGGCTTGACAGTAGCTAAACCTCAGGATTCAGGGTCAGGAGATGCACACTCATATTCCTCTACACCCTCAACTTCACTAAAACCTCTGAAATGCCACTGAACTTGTGTGGCTTGACATTGTACATTTCTTTAACTGAACAATGTTACTTTTTATGAGGAAACTATTTTGAGCATGTCTCGTAGTTACACATATGCTGTGTGTTTGCATATCTAGTAAACCATACCTGCATCTGATACATTACAGAATTCATCCTTGTACATTAATCACATTAATTACCATCTTGCTAACTTTATTCAGATACCTGAAATACATTCATCAGATATATGAGATCAAAATGTACTCGTGGGTTAAATATGGAGCACTGCTGAGACTGAGAACCACGGTAAGCTAACGTAGTGTTTTTCTTAAATGTACAAACCAACAGTACAATTTACTTATAAATGTCAAAATGAAATGCAACTAAAAAAATACCAATCTATGAATTAACTAGAGAAAGTACATAAGTGACGCTCATTTCCAGCTTCTCTTTAAATAATAACTTCTATTGGCTGTTTAGCCTTATTTATAATTCCCCAAATGGATCTCTTATTTCTCAGGAGGGCTCTGTAACACCAAAAAAAGAAAAAGTTCTCTTCCAGTCAAAAAAACCCCTTTCCTTTGTGCCCCATTATTTCCTGTTACACAGCATGTACCAATCCAAACACCCTCTTCCCTGTTGCTATCCTCTCTTGGCATTTCATTAAATTCTATCCAATTGGAAAACCTTCAATATGGTTATGCAGGAAGTATGCAAGGGAGTCCAGGAACCCTTCACAAGAGCTCAGAATAAGCCTGCTGAATAAAAAAAAAAAAAAAAAGAAAAAGCAGTTCTTCTACACAGTAAAAGTGTTGCTACAAAAGGAAATGCAACTGTGCTAGGGGCATCTTGGTTCATGTACCTCCCCCTTAATTATAACTTCTTAGAGCAGCCTGCTACTTGCTTCCCGCCCATTTTTCCATCTCCATCACAGAGCTCCGCATAGCTTTGCCAGCCTAAAAAAAAAACAACCCTTCACACAGCGAAGGTGAAGTTGAGGGTCAAAGCTGAAATGCAGCTCACTATCTCTAGGTCTGTGTGAATTTGACAGCACACTAGCCAGCTACGCTAAGTAAAAGATTCCCTTATCTAAAGGACTTCAACTGGATACCCCTTGCTACCTTTAATTTCATCCCAATTCACTCAAAATTCAAGCATTAGAATGAAAGAAACTCAAAATATCTTGCCACAGCTGTTTGTTTTGTTTTTGGAGAGTCTAGACTCTCCATCAAACTGCCACAAGTCTCAGACATCTCGATTTATTTACCTGACAACAAGTTGCATAATTAGAAATTTGCCTTGAAAACTGCTTGTCAAACTTACAAAATGGAAAATGGGAACCGTACAACTGATTGGGAGGAGGACCAGGTACTAATCATACCATTTACTTATTATGGCTTTATATTGCCCTACCAAAAAGAAACCCCGGTAAGATGAGATACGTGAAAAGATATCCCATGTTCAGAAGTCAGAACTCCCACAATATAGTCTGTTCCTCTCGTTGTAGCTCTAATTGCCAGTGGAGAAGCGCTGAGTAATGAATGGGTTGAGAATAGAAGTGAGTGCTGAGGAAAGCCAGAAACCAGAGACGCTTTCCTGGGGCAAATGAGGTGAAGTTATAACATACAAGTACGGTCAGAGCAGCTTTTTTTGATGGAGAGGCTTAGTCACTACAATAACTCCCACCAATTTTATGGATTTCTGAGTAGATCCAGCACCATCATTCTTTCTTTGCATTATATTTGAAAGGAGAGTCAATATGGAAGTAGCCAACTTAATTAGCTCATCGACTATCAAGGAAATTTGCATTGCTGTTCAGCCACAAAAGTAATTTCCTACTGAACTGGCAACATATAGAAA
>VFFE01007173.1:745593-764193 GCA_008921705.1 Burhinus oedicnemus | reverse complement strand
GGGTGGGGGAGAGGGAGGGGGTGTGGGGGGTGTGGAAGAGAGAAAGCTAGAAAACAGTTATTCTGCAGCTGAAGCTCTTTTGGCTTGGATTTAACCAGATCTTAAAAACAGTCAAGCTTACCCATGCCTAAGCGAGAGTGGGGACAGCATCAGTTTTGTCATACATGTTGAAACCCAGGAGCCAACACTCAAGTTTTAAAAGCAAGTAGATACTCTAGAACAATCACAGCTTCATTTGTAAAAAGAAAGAGATTAAGCAGCTATAAAGTTTATGAGTAAATACAAGGTGACTTAAGCAGGCATGCAGAACTAAGCTTCTCACTGCATATTTATAGTTCTACATATAGGAAGGCTAAATTTGATATCCAGTGAGAGCAGCATTTGGCACAGTACTATAATTTAATACAAAAAATTTGTAAAACTATTTATAAAAACCTACAATACACTGCAGTGTTTCTACATTTGCTTGCAAATTACTTTTGGTAAGAAACTGCAGACAGTACACATCTTTCCTTGCTGTGTTAAGATTTTACATGATATGTTTTCGTACAACACGGCTAGGTAAGATTCCAAGTAATCAAGGAGATGCCTAACCATTAGCTCGACAAGTCATAGTACAAATAGACTCTAGAAGTTAATATATACAACACCTTGCATCTTTCACTGTTCAAACAGTGAACTTTCACTTTTTAAATATTTAAGTGGTACTTTACATTCAACTGATTGTGCTACAATGGCAAACTGTAATCAAATCACAGAAGAGGAAGTCAAGTTTATTATACAGTTTGTACAGTCTCTGTAATATTATTCTACTTATTTGTGACTACAGTGGAAGTTTGTTCTTCCTTCTTCCAGTCCTTTGAGAAGTGAGAATCATTGACACTCAGTCATTTGTAAAGGACTGATGTAAAACTAACCTCATATAGTATTTCAAGTCCATTTGGGAAACACCCTTGACTAGATTCTTAACCACACATTTCCATGATCCCCGCAATGGAAACCTAAATCTCCACTGCTGGAAAATCCACAGGTGGGAACCTTTTTTCAGGAAGCGAACTTTCCCTGGCAGTTTCTTAATCTTTAGCCGCTCCGGCATTACCCATCAGTCACCAATACATGTATTGTACATGTATACTGTGCAAGAGTTCCTAGTCAGCTGTAATACTAGGGAGTCAGGACTTGCAGCTCTACTTGCACAATCTCACCCACGCATCAGCAACTGCAGCACAAGATTTTGCTCTGTACCAAAGTAATTGAGACTCAAGGCAGAAATCATCACCATGTCTCAGAGTGCTTAACAGTGGAATTAAGATGTCTACAATTGTAATTCCTTTTGCATCACCGAGAGGTGAATATTTTGGTTTTTAACTGAAAACATAACCTGAAGCAAAAGAATAAGAGAAACCAGTGAAATCTCTTCTGCTACCCCTTCCTTCCCTATAAACTTTTCCATCAAGCTTCTAAAGCAAAAGCGAAGTACAGATAGAGATGCTGCACTTCTGTGCTTTTTGTTATTAGTAGAAAGGAAGAACAGCAAAATATAAACATCCTTGCCAAAACACAACTTATGTCTTTAAACTGAAAAGAATTCTCATACCACTTGCAAGTCACACGCTTATTTCTACCTTAGTAACAATGTCATGGGAGCTATAAAATTCCCTATTAACACAAAAAGGAGAAGGGTCATAAGAAGTGCTATCCTCACAACTGTGAGATAATCTAGACTCCAAATGTGTATTTGATGGAAGTCAGAAAGGAAGCTGAGGCTTGAGCTTCAGCCGGCACTGAAAAAGGGAAAAAGGAGGAAGAGGGAGTTTGCAACTTACTTTTGATCTTAAAACATGGGGTCTGACAAATTAAGAACAGGACCAAGTGCCACAATTCCAATAGCCCTCTTTTCCCATTCCTCCTCCTAATCCCCTCAGCCTCCCATCTTTCTGCAAAACTGCCCCTCTGGTTATTAGTGAAGAAGTATTCAATAGGTAAACCAACCAGAACACTTTCAGATTTACAATGCAGTCAAACTCTGAAATTAAGATAAAGGCGTTTAGGCTATCATTTAAAAAATGCTTTACATTTAAGACAACTAGTGACATTTGCTGTCAATATAAAGCATGCTCAAAAACCAGACTCCGGTATTCTAGAATGGCTTGTGAATTGACTTTAAAGCATTGCAGGGCTATATCTTCAAAATAAAGATAGGTTGAGCAAGACTACACATACCTCATACTTTCCTCTGAAAACAAATGCAGTAAACCAGGCCATCCAGTAGGAGCCTGAACTTAATTTAGTCTTCTGTTTTGAAGTAAAAAACCAAAAAACCCACAAATCACCATACTTGCAACAGCTGCTGACTTCAACAACCACTAGTGTTACCAGCATCATGCAAATACAGATTCAACGAAATATTTACCCGGTTTCCTATAGCCTAACAGCAATTCTTAAGTGAGTTTGCAACAGCTGGCTGCTTTCATACTACTTAATTCTTTATGTGTAGAGAAACAACCATTGTGCTTTAGAAGAATGGACTGTAGTAAGCATATGTATTTGGGTATCGTCTATATATTGCACACACATTTCTATTTTTTCACATAAATCCTTAACCAAGCTGGTCATATCACTCAAAGGTTTTGTGGAAAGAAAAGAAGCACACTTCAGTAACACAAACCTAGGCTTAATCACAAACTAGCCAGAACATTTTCTGGTGGATTTGTTGTACAATGAAATACTGTACATGTAAATATTACAAAATTTTTCTAGTGTTTCCTACTCTTGTAAAAAAAGAATATAATCCCCCCAGTTACTGAAGTATGCTGTCAGAGCATCAGTTGAGTGTGCTATACCCCCTTCTCCACTCCAGCAATAAAAGACTGGAGGGTAGGGAAAGGAGTAGAAACACTTCTGCTTCTCTGCAGAACAGAAAGCCCCATTTCACAGAACGGCTCTGAGAAGGTAAACACAGCAGAACAATACACGTTAGACCCTTGTCTGAACACTCAACAACAGCAGCAAACCCTGCTGCACGTTTCTTCTCTCAGAAGAGACAATGCAGATACTCCCATTCATAATGAGAATTTTCCTTCATACTAAATCTGTAAAGAGGTAAATTGTTCGTTGTTTCGATATTTGGCATCAGACTTCCGGAAGCTTCGTATAACACCTTTTATGTAGCTCATGCAGTGTCCAACCCAAATGTAAGTTCAGTGGAAATGGTCTTTGATGGCTTTCCCACCAGATTAAAAACAAAAACAAATGAAAAAAACCAAAACCAAAAAACAAACGACACCACCAAAACACACACACACCCCCTATTCAAAAAATAAAACACCAAGCAAAATAGATCCAAGAAAATATACTATTTTTTGAGATTGAGGAGGGGAAAATGGATGTCCTCTCCAAGGAAATACAGGCTATGCCACATAAATGTTACATCAAATCCACCTGATGCTTCATGAAAGTCTATTTCTGGCATTTTGTGGCTCCATTTCACCCTGGCAGACTTCGCTCTACAGCTGTTCCTTATCTCTTAGGAAAAGCTGTTCTGCAGCTACAGCATTTCTCACAAGTTTGACACTTCCAACTCTTCCTTTTTCCCCTGTAAATAACTTTTTTCTGTGATACTTAAAATTTCTCATCATTTATCTATCAGACAGTAGCTTCTTATTCTGATTTGTGAAGAGATACTGAAACATTAATGTTTCTTAAGGAAAAAACCCAACCCTTTTAGTCA
The DNA here is from genome assembly GCA_008921705.1 of Burhinus oedicnemus. Classification (NCBI taxonomy): domain Eukaryota; kingdom Metazoa; phylum Chordata; class Aves; order Charadriiformes; family Burhinidae; genus Burhinus; species Burhinus oedicnemus. The sequence continues at coordinate 760,463 of VFFE01007173.1, read as the reverse complement.
GCTTTGCCCATCATTTCCCCACTTTCCCCATAGACACAGCAGCAATTTATATACACAAGTGCAATTTAAATGATCTCATTCATGGCTGCAAATGACATTTAAATTGCATCTGTTAACCCAGTTGTCATCTGGGGACAACAACATTTCCCTTTGCACAGTAACCAAAGAGACTCCATTTGTATGAAATTAGTGTAATCTCTTGACAATGAGAAAATGTCAAATTTATCCAATTTGTTTTGTAACTGGGCATGGATACAGATTCGCTCCCAAGTCTAATGATGATGTGGAAATAGTTGGTAAATGACTGAGAGGTACAGACTCCAGCAGATCCATGACACGATTCCTTTGACAGCAAAGCTGGAGAATACCCTCTTCCTTGCCCTGATCTGCAGGTTACAGCTATAGAGCAATTCAAGAAATTAGCAATGTCAGCACAGCTAAACTACTTCAGAAAGATCATTGAGAATCACATTCATTTTGCTGAATATGTCTGAGCCCACAAAGTTGTATCACGATAGCTTAGAGGACAAAACACAGGCTAGGGGAGCGGGAATTCATAACAGCTTCACTGCTACAGGACAAGTTGGAATCCTGACCTTTAAAATTAAAAAAAATTAAAATTCTTATGTTTTACATTCTGCTTTTATAATCGGCTCAGTCTTTTACTACTGAACACAATTACTAAGCTTGAATGTTCATGCTGTTTGGTTTTAAGCGGGGGGGGGGGGAGTTGTTTTTAACTAGAGCAAAAAAGACTTAAAACAAGGAACAATCACTTATTAGAGCAGCACTCAAACCAACAAAGCAAATTCCTTCAGTACAACAGTGCAGTTTATCAATATGCTGAGAGCTAGTACACGGTTAGGCTAGATTCCGCAGTCATACCTGATGAAAACACAGAACACAGTTTTTGGTTGAAAAGTGATTAGCAGCTATAAGTAGCTCAGATTACATATGCTGATCTTTTTTATATTTGAAAAATTATCTAAGAATTCAGCAACTTAAAAGCACCATAAAAAAAATTAAATATGTTTTTATGACCCACAATGGTATATTCCATATAAAGGATGCCAATGCTGCAGCAAGATGTCTGACTTCAATGGTCAGGAACACTTATTGAAAGTTCACTATAAAGATACTTTAAAATATAAGCCTGTGCAAGCCTGGTTGGATACCATTCGAATCACAAAGGTGAACATATTTCATAGTCTAGTAAATTCTTTATGCATTAGAAGATGAGTATTTCTATTACAAGATAAAAGGGTTTTTTTGCTTAAAGGCCCTTGAAACAAATCAAGCAATTCAAGCTAATAAGTGAACATGCCAATATGCCTTAAGCACATGAGCTATGATTAATTATTAATATGCAAACTATGCAAAACTGACCATTTCAGCACATTCTCATTTTTGGAAGCACTTATTACATAAGGACTAAAGGTACTTAAAGAAGACTTCCGAGTCTTTAAAATGCCCTTTAAAATTAAATTTGAGATTTAAATACTTGCATACACATTAGCACACTATTCCTTGTTTGATAGAAGAATATTTGTGGTCAATTCTGTTATTTGACATGGCTTTTCCATTATAAATCCCTATAGCTATCTGGGGATTATTTCATGTCTTTTCCTGAAATTCTGTGCTAAAGAGAGATCAATAGTTGATCTTAGCTGAAAGGAAAGCTAGTTGGAAAACATTTTAGACAGGCGTTCTTAAACTTTGGGCTAGATGAAAAGTGGGGAAAAAAATAAACTTCAAACTTTCTCCAGTTCTGCATATTTACCTGTATCAATCCAGAAGTCCACAGAGGCAGATCACAATGCAGGGTTACATTTCAAAATTTTCATTGGCTATTTTCAGAAATAGTCAGTCTTCAAAGGATATACAAAAGGTAGCATCGTGCTTTAAAGTGCAAGACAATCAGAATTTTTTTTGGACAACAATACACTCAAAGGGAAGGAGAGGTAATATTTTGATTAGCAAAATTATGCTATACTATTCTGCCTTGCACAATTAGATCTGCACAGACTTCCAAACACAAAGGTCAAATTTTCACCTCCTGTCATAAAAGTTTACACAGAGAACTAACCAGCTGAGAACTCAGCAAGACTTTAAATATTTGCATCCTCAAACTCCACAACAGCATGGACGTTCACATTGAAAGATTTCTTTACGCTCTTATTGAGGGGCTTCTCTTCCCTTTAACTCCCTTCTAATTTAGAGAGTCAGTATCTCCACTAGTTCAGTTCAGTTGCTAGTTCAGTTTAGTACTGGAACTTGTTACATACAAGTAGTCGTATGCTAGAAAAATCAGAAAGTTTTCCCTAATGGCCTACAATAAATAATCTTGCTAAAGACTATAGGATAAATTTGCACTGTCAGATGGATGCTCTAACAAAGCTCATCTGAATCCTTAGGTATTCCAGTGACAATGGGCTAAATTAACAGTTGAAGAACAGGTCAGAATGTCTTTATTTTATTACACTAGCAGTCCGTACAGCTGGGTTGCTTTGCTCTGTCAGTGCCTTATCTAAGTCTTTTCTTCCCCTCCCACTAAGAAGTCCTTAGAGCGGGTGAAAAAATCTGATTCACACTGTGCCATCTCCTCCCCTCACCTCTTTCCTCTCCCCTATTTGTATCTCCCCCTTCCATCTCTACAAGCCAAATACCTGCTGGAAACCAAGCAGAAACTATTCCAGCTTAGCAAGTTTTCAGCATGCTACAAACATAAGAGTCAGTTATTACCCTAACGCACGCTGAGCCTTAGAAATAATGACCTCCAAGCTCTACACCTCTCTCAGCATTTCTGCACTACTCGTGACAGAATTGTAGCAAAATTATGTCACTTGGGGCAAAACTAATGCAAGACAGGTTCAAAAGATAAGAAAAAAAATCCATAAGCATTCACGTTAATCTTTGCATCTGAGGAAAGCTAATTTGCCTTCATTTAGTTTTGAAATGTTGCTGTTAAAATTGCAACTTTATTTTACCTCCAATTATTATTTATTATACATGGAAATATAAGCTGCATCTCATTCATAATAGGTTTAAGCATTACTAAAAACGAAGGAGAATTAAGTTTGTTGGATTTTCATTTTTAGACACGATTATGAAAATCAAAATTACTGTTAAAAATATACAGTGACTTATCGAATAGATAATTCAAAACTATGAACTGACATGTTACTCTAAACGAATTGGAACAGCTATTATGCCTATCGAACAAGGTAATAGATAATATAAGCCTCAAAAGTACTCAAACCTGACAAGATTGGCCTAAGCGATAAGTTTCCAGGCAGAAAAAGTGCTTGCCTAATGTGAAATATAACTTGAAGGCAGCAAAGGAAAAACAGACAATTTTTAATAAAAATTCTAGGAAATTGAAAAATAAATCCTGATAAAGAAGGGTCAGAAAGATGCATTCATGGGATGAACCAGGTGTATATGGCATAAAGTGAGATATATATATATATATAGATATATATATAGATATATATATGGAAACAGCACCCTGCAAGAGTGTTGCTGGGCTTATGAAAGTAGAGACCACACTCTTCTGAGAGGTCAGGCAGTAAAACAAAAGTACATTTAGAAGAACAGGAAAAAAAAAAGGATGAAAAATGCAAAAAAAGGAATACTGAAGTTTGAAAAGGACCAAAAATTAACCAGGTACATGAATAAAATTACGTGGAAGTTGTACTCCGAGGTACAATGACCACATTCTGTCAATATCGATGTACAGATGTACAGGTATGAGAGGATTTCAAGAGGTACAGATGTGGTACTATCAGAAGCATTGGAAGATTTTTTGTTTAGTGGACAGATACAGCTCATCTAAAGAGCAAACTCTCTCAGTTATCTTCAAGTTTGGCCCTGACGTACTTCAGTTCTTCTGTTGTTCACACCCGAGCCACCTCTAGCACACAAGGATTGCTAATAGGTTGGTAGTATTCCAAGGTTTTAGTGGAAAGAGTCATCTGCAATAGATTAAGTTATTCTGTACTGGCAGTATATTGGATTATTCTGTAGAGCATGTCGTGTAGTCCGCAATTCCTTATGAGTGGTGAAGTGCTATACCTGATCTGTACGACTTTTTCAGTCACTCCTGACCAAGCTAGAAGCTGAGCGATTTAACTAAGAAGTCTTCAGGTCCAAAATAAGAACTGAAGGAACTCAGAAAATACTTATACTACACGTGAGGGAGAGAGAGGGCTGTAAAAGCCCACATCCTCACTGCAAATTAACTGGAGACAACCAAAATCTATCCAAAGAACACTGAATTTAAAACCAAGAAGAGAGACAAAAGCAAGAAAGCTTTCGGTAGATCAGCTGTTCTGCCTCTCAGCTTTTAAGCTGTTTCAAGACTTGCCAACTGACTTGCCTTAGGTGTTCTTAAGCATATGAATAAATTTTGAAATTACCAAAATTTAGAGTCGGGAGAGAAATAAGCAATGCCTGTGCTGATCACACAGACATAGGCTCCTGCTCATGAGCTACTTGCACAATTTGCTTAACAAATGGCTCAGAAACAGACCAAGCTCTGCAGAAGTAATTATTTAAAAGAATACTTAGGGGCAATACCTATCCTATATAAATGTACATTCCTTTATCCATGTGTCCACTTAACGTAGACGATCTGAGAAAAATGTTAAGATATTTTAAAATAAACTGCATATGATTTATACAGTCAGGTTGTGCAACCAGCCTAGGTCAATCACTAAGTTTCTGATAACGGAACGCCATTAAAAAACCCCCAAACATTATAACAGCAGAACAGTGGAAGTCTGGGTGTTGAGTCAGAGGACAGAGCGCCACTGTGTCACAAACAAGGTTTTAGCCTAATCAGAACCAGAGGAGCTCCACACATGATCATCCTCCTTCTGTGTCATTTGCCTTCAATAGGGACCATCACATGAACATCACAGAACACAGTCCAGGCATTTTTTGTGATTAAACGCACATTAGCAGATTTATGCTTTGCCCTAATTCACAATTGCTATTCATAAAGCAACGTTACAGGAGTCATCTGGCTTGTTATAAAACAGTTTAAGACCAGCAGCACGTCTCTTAGTTTCTCCTCTCAACATTTAAGCAAAACTCCCAAAAAAGATTCATCAGACTTGTGACAATTGCTAACTTCATTTTGATCTATACAGAAGGGAAATAAAAGCACAAATGAAAACAATTTAATAAAACCAAAATATTTGTATTATTCAAACCTATTATATTCCTCATAAGCATGCTAAGTGGTGTTCAAAATTGTACAGATGCAAATGCACTTAGACTGTTAAAGCTTAGGATTTGCAGACTCAGAAAGAAATTCAACAGTATTTGAGGTATCTTGAAGGAGACATTACTTGACAATGTTTAGAACTAAACAACTAACTACAGTGAAGCATCCAGTATACAATCTGAAACCACAAACAAGTAAATCACTGTCTATGACCTGTTCTTTCTCCTTCCCTTGTTCTCCATGAAAACTTTCACTTCATTGCAAAATGAAGAAGCTCAAAAGCCATACATACTTCAAACAAAAATGTATAAAAGCCACTTGAACAATGCAACAGGCCTTCCAGAAGTTGAGAGTCAAAGAGCCTCTTAAGACTACCTTCTTCTATTGTTTGCTACAGCATTCTGCAAAAGACAGTTCTGCCATGATTTTAAGAATATAAAGTGTGTGTGCATGGGGGGGTGGAATCTTCAAATCACTGGGTTCTTTTGTACAAACCCTTGTATACAGCCATGTAACCAAATGAGGAAAAAGCACATTGGTTTGCATTTCTTCTGTAGGTGATATAAAACCAAAAGCAGTTTATATTCAGGTTGGTCAATAACATAGTATTTATGGATGCAGCTACTGCAGAAATTTAGCGAAATAAAATCTTTAGAATTATTGTTGCAATACAAACAGCAGGTACTATTCCACTCAGCGAGCATGATTTCTTGATTAATTTAAGGCACATCACAAGTAAACTTCATCTGTGTTAAAGTTTTGTAGCCTGGCATTTCCAGCTATCTTTTTCTGAAGAGAAAGATATTTGTTGCCTCTCCTTTTTTGATCAAATTCAGAACACCTGGTATCCAAATTGCTAATTTGCCTTCAATTATCACCCCATGCATTTTCAAATGATCCACTTGCAAATCCCAGGAATTTCCAGCTTGTTCAATTAGCATGTTACAATTTTGATTCAGCTCCCTGCTGTTCAAGCCTAAGCAACTACTTTTGCCACAGAGGAACTCCCCCTTCTTATATGTGAATTACAGGGTTTCTAATTCACATATTCATGCATACTTCAGACAGTAAAACAAGAGTGGAAAAAATCCTGTCTCTGATTAAGTATAATCATATGCTTTCTCCAGTATCAGAGTACTCCCTAGTTCCGTATCTGGGCTTTCATATAACAAAAAGCAAGGTGAAGGGAGCACCATCTAGAAGAAATGCTATTTCAATTTCCTGCAAAGCCAGTTTTACATATTCCTTCAGCACTCCCATGCCTAATAAAAAAAAACACAATACTTTTTTTTTTTATAAACACCAATAGGATCATGGCTCAATTGATGCGTCTTCAGTGTACAGGAAAAATTCTATAGTTTTTTCAGCTTCCTGGGATGTTCCTTTGCACACTCTCTCCAACTGCAGTTGATTTCCCCCACTTCTTTCTCCCATTGTCTCCACTTTCCTTCCTGAACACGTTAGTTGTCCTCAGTTATTTCCTGATATGAACAGTCTGGTCATCATCATCCATCTAATACAGATAATGTGGTAACGTGAACTTTATCATAAACTTCATGGATGATATAAGCTTATCTCCTGATATGTCCTTTTCTAGCTGTGGAATTCCTTCCAGACTCAAGATCTTTCTGTAGTAAACTAAGCTGCCTCCCAGACAAGAGGTGCACAAAAACCCCTTTAAAATTCAAGTTGTATAACTCATTTCCCATAACCCTGAAGGGTTTTTTTGGCCAATATTATTGCACTATCTCTATTGAATGAAAAATGATCCTGGAATTTTTTTAGGGCCAAGAACCATTAAAATTTGAGATGTCAAAAACACAAGCAAAGACTTCTACTCTGCTGCTGAAATCACATCACAGGCTATGACCTTTAGCATTCTCATTATATCACTTTATTCTACTGACCATAACAAACCATCTACTAAAGCAACTACAGAGCAGGGAGAAGCTACAGATCAAACATCCTGCAAACAAGTGCAACAAAAGACGAAACTAGTAAGGATGTAATCTTCACGGCAAACATCCTGTTATTAAATCCTTCCCTTTCCGTGACCAGAAATAAATTGTTCAACAAGTAAAACCATAATATATGCAGAGTTCCACTTAGCACCATCTTGAGTCCCATGTAATAAATTTTTGCTAAGTTCTGCTTTATAAAAAAATTCTCACAACTTGCAAAGCACATTCAGTACTAAAATACCACAAAAATATTTTAATCCTGCATATATGGAAATTACGTCAGTGAGCCCCAGCAGAGCTTCCTTTAAGCAGGCACCAGTAGAGCTGTCATGTACTGTTAAAATGCCTACAAGGAAAGAAGTGAGGGACAACTCTATACCTGGCTGTACCTCCAGGGGAACGTAGGAGCATTGCTGCTTGCCAAACATGTCACAGCTTTTGGAGATAAAATCCTGAAGTTAAGTGCAGAAGCTGTAAACTACAAAGTACGCTTATCTTTGTAAGCGCTCTGTACCTAGCAAATTTCACTTAGGTGCCAAAATGAAATGCAATGGTATTTTGAAGGTATCTTGAGCTGCTTTCTTAGCTGTTATGAAACAGCATGACTTCCTGACCCCAAAACCATCTTACTGATTTACATCTGATAAGAAACTGGCTGCTGATGGCTTTTTTGTTGTTGGTTGTGGTTCCTTCTCATAAGAGTTTTCAAGGAAACATGTTCTGAATATGGCGTTCTTCAAAACTATTTTTTTTTTTTCTTACTTAAGCAGCACTGTATCTCAGAAACTGTCTATTTTGGCATTTAATCATAAGGAAGGATCCTCAAATTTTCACATTTCCTAACCGGATTATAAGAAGTACAGAGATTTTCACCCCTATTTTGGCTCTATATGCTGGTATTTTGCTGTTTAAGAATCTGCCTTCTGAAGTCAGCACAAAAAACCAAAAAAATACCCACAACAAACACTACCCTTGATTTATAGCAGAATCCATAGCAATAAAAGCATACTTGGTAAACTCTAGCCCAAACTGGGACGGACAGGCACTGCATTATGAGTAGTAATTTCAATTTGCCATTAAGCACTGAGGAAGCGTTTAGCTCAATATTTCAATTCATTTTAGAACAACAGGCACTTTCTTGACTTGAAGTGAAAAAAACATTTTAATATGTTTTAGTCAAGAATATGGTTTTTCTCACAAAATCTAAATAAACACAGTACCACAGGGCACACACACATCAGAACTGTAACTGGTTTTACCATGCCAGCACATAGTTAAGAAGTAACTCAGCTTTAAGCACAGCAAGGAGGAAACTCTGAGCACACAACCATTCAATCCAAACATTACAGTGCTTTTTCTGCATTTCAGGAAGCAAGATCTAACCCTAAAAACCACACCACACTTGGCTACAAAATAACATTATTACCTGTAGTAACACTAACAGGTGCATTGCATGATAGACTTCACGAAAATTTACACAACCCGCCTACTCAAAGCAATAGTAGCACATACAAAGTCCTTCTGTTACAGGGATTTTTTTTTTTTTTTTTTTTTTTTTTTTTAAATCTACATGCACTAATGTCCCATCCCCTGTTTTTAACCCTAAACTGAAGACTATTTGTCTTTTCATCCTCGGCTCTTGGGGCTACCACAATTTTAAAGGATAAAGCTTGCTATCTCCCTCAATTTGGCCATAAGCTGCTTTTAGATATGCTCTCACCAAGAGGAGCAGGGTAAGAGCTCGCCAGCGTCCCTTTGGAGTCCCAGCCCTGCACCATCAGTGGTATTTCCTCCCAGGCACCATCTGCTCGGGAGCCAGAGGAGCTGAGAAAGAGGGGGCTCCCTATCACGACAGCCCCAGCATTGGCAAAGAAGGGGCTTTATTTCTTCAGCAAGACCACAGACTTCAAAAGACGATGCAAAACACAGTTCAGCCGCAGCCCCAGGTCTTTTTATCTCCCCACAGAGCTGGGAGAAGAGCACACTTTCCCTCAAGCCTTTGATCAAATTTTAACAGTTAAAAAACACCGGCAGAGCTTTTGTCCCTTTATAATTTGAGTGCTAAGTGAACATAAGTCATTCTGATAGAAGAGAAAAAAGTAGGGCTCATACACTTTCGTACGCACAGTAAAACTGGCCTGCATGATATAAAAGGGGTTCGTACAGCGGAGCTGGCAATTGTTTTGCTAAGGCCCAATCAAAGCAGCAGTCAAGGAGAACCATGCATTATCTGATCAATGAATGTACACACACAAGTATTAATCATTATTTTCTAACTGTAATGGCATAAGCATGAGACAAAGGAAATACATCTGACGGTTACCTTCCCACCACTACTGAAGTAATGATCAAGACCTTTAGCCAGCACAAATGGATTTAGCTATAGGGTTTGATCATATAGCTCAGAGTATTTTTATTTTATGGTTCAGCAACGGAGCTTCTAAAATTTGCTCACTTCATTATTTGCTACTGTTAAACTAAACCTGAGATGTACATCGAGCATAACAATAACAAGTGGCAGGCATTATTCACTTAAACAGTCATAACGGGTCATTTGACAAAACACAACTTAACACCCAAAACTAAGTTTTGAGCACAGAGCACAGGATACGAACAGCGACTGACACAGGAATAAAAAAAAAAAATCCTCTGAAGGAAAGCAACAAAGTAATTAAGTAAGAAAATAATTCCCTCTTGGATATTTTGACTAGCTGTATGTAGTGGGTAATTTAGTCACTGAATTACCCACTCCTGATCTACTGCTTAGTGACGCTGGCTTGTAAAAACTATCCTAGTTTTTGTAGAGCTGCTCAGAAGTCACTTTCCTTATTCTGGTTTCTTATTAACTTATATGTCAAAAGGCAAAGGCCAGAATCTCAGCTGTAATCTCAAGTGTAAATCAGAGTAGGTTAATTCTTTTGAAGAAGCTTGACACAAGAAACATTCATATAGAATATAGATTGAAGGTTGAGGTTATATACTCAACCAGTGAAAAATTATATTATCACAGCTGAGAGGCTGGCTGGCTCAAAGGCCAACTCCACTTTAGACACTTCTGTTGTAGAGTGAGACAGACACTTCTAAAACCAGAATTTTTAGAAATGTTTCTGCACCAGTAATGTAATATAATTTAACAGCTTTTAAATTATATTTTCATTAGAAAACTGTCATTTGATCTGCACATTTCTTATGGAAAAACAAAACGTGTTCCTTTGCATCAAGATACACTTGTTATTCCTGGTTATTAGATCAATTAATTGTGTTCTTTTTTGTGGTGTAAAACTTACTTTCATCCTGTTGCGTTTTAGCTTGCTAAAAAAATAAAAATCTTGTACCTTCAGGACAAAGCATCAGTGGTCTACAGACCTTGTCACTGAATGGGCACCGTGACCAAAATATTACTGACTTCAATCCCACATTGGTGGGCCAACTGAAATAAATTCTATTGTAATGCTATTCTAATATAACCTTCTATGTAACAGAAGTTAATTCTTTCATGAAACCATGCACTTGCTCTTGCTTATTGTTCTCCAGAGTGAAAGTCTACTCTGCAAAAATTTTAGCTCTTCATAGAGGAGCTAAAGTAATACTGGTTTTTACCTTCCTGAAGCTTTGTTCAAAAAGTATCCACCAAGTATGACCTTGTTATATTTGTCTCACACGTTCTGCTTGCAACTGCTCTTGAGGGCTGGAGAAAAGATTTTTCATGTATTAGGAAAACTTCTCAGATATTTCAGACAGGAAAAAAATAAATGCATCAGAATCAACTGCACCCATACAGCAACAGTGTGATCCTGCCACATCTCTCAAACTAAGAATCACCTGGGAAACTTCAAAGTTTAGATTGCATTTGTGGTTCAACAAATTCTCACTGTCCTTCCCCTTGAGAGTCATTAGCCAATGATCTAGAGGACATTAACGACTAGTGTGCTACCACTACAGATATTTTTCAGATAAAAAAAGGTATTGGTCATTTTCATTAGTGATCCTATGACTTTCTCTGAAGAGTGCTAATCTCGGGGCCCTGCTGAAATTTCAACCAGAGTTATGATTGCACCTGAAATTACTGGCTTTATCAAGTTGTCCTGATGGAACTGGCCTGGCTCCACCTTCTTTACACATTCCCTTCAAATATACGTACACATTGATGAGACACACCCCCACACGCCTTCTCTTCATTTGGCTAAACAGACACAGCTCTTTGCCTTTCCTCATACAAGAGATGCTCCCATCCCTTCATCATGCTGGTAGCACTTCACTAGACTTCAGAGTAGCTCCATATGTCTCCTGTATTGGGGAGCCCAGAACTGGACACACTACTCAGCCTTTGCAGACCGAGTAGAGGGAAAAGATCACCAGAACACTGTTTAGCCTTCTTTGTTGCACAGCTGCATTATGTAATACAACTTCTTTATACATTACACACTTTTTTCTTTGTGGGTACCTACGTAGAGTCATTTAGGCTTCAATAGCCAGGAAATGGGCCACATGCAAGTCCTTCCAAGCAAAAAGAATTTGACCTAAACTTCACAAAAATCATATACTTTTATTTAACACTAATATTTGGACAACAGATAGTTTGAAGCAATCACAAAGCAATGTACTTTGCCAAAACTGAAGAACATTGGAGAAAGATTTCTCCCAAATTTGATCTTGATATCAGCACGTACACTCTATTATAATGCTATTCCGCCCCACTGTGAGACTGGTCTATATAAAAGAACATTCAATATATCATTATCTTCCCAGACCATTTTTGTAAAATTAGAGTGATATTTTATGAACATGTTTTATTTACTACACAGCTAGGTAGGTGGAAATATATAGATTTTAAAATAACAAAGGCACACTCCGAGGATTTAAAACATTTGCTTTACAACATTCACTTGGTGAAACACACATAGCTAAGATCGCATGGTCTCCTTTTAGACCCTTCTCTATTAAAGCATTAGGTTCCTTTTGCTGCTTCTTATACCAGTTCCTACCCCATGTTGATAGTAACAATTTTCACCACTGCTGATGGATTTGAATATATTTTGTTTTGGATAAATAACAGCAAATATTTAATGATAACTAATTAGATATCAAAGCTCTTCTTTCTCATTAAACACACCAGTGGTTAACATTACACACCAGCGTAATAGAGGTGTTCCTAAAAAATCCAGAACATTTTAAATTTAAGAGCATTTTAAGACTTCACACTTAACTACTCTCAGGAAGGGTTTTTCCTTGGTCAAGAAAAAAAAAAATCATACTAGAAGCTTAGTAAAAATGGCATGTTCAGAGAGAAACAGCAGAGTGAGTGACCTGGTACTGTGAGACAGTCCACTTTGATTCCAGTATACAGTGCAGTTACAGCCATGACTGTGCTTCTTATGAAAATTACCTTGTAAACTAATGACACTTGTACTGGAATAATGGCTCAAAAATAATCTTTTTTTTTTTTTTAAAAGATTCTACAAGGCGTAATGTAAGGATCAACTAGCTGGCCACCAAGTAAGAACAATCAGCATACATGAACAGTTTGCTCCCTCAAAAAAATATTATGTATGTATATATACACACACACCACACACACACTGATACCTTTTCTGCCTACGGCATTTTGCAAAAATGTTATTTGTTTACAGTGAGCTGATCATCTACAATAGCAGATGCAGTGAAGTTGATTCGATTTTATAAATTTGCTCACTTGCTAATTACGATAATGTATCTGCTAGCTCCAGATCCTCAGCTAGCAGCCTTCTTGCTTAATGGAGACTACAAGGCTGTGCCCTTAAACTGCAGCAGTTTAAATTAGCTGAGCGGAGCTAAAAGCCAGTCAAGGAATGATTAGGTGAAAGATGTGCTGGGGTTATTAAACTCTGAAAATTCACATCTGTTCTACAAAGACCTTGAAAGCTGCAAGAAACTCTTTGATGTTCTCTATCATAGATGCAGAAGTGCTTCACTGAATGGCTATAGCCATCTACCATGGTATTATCACACGTAGCTCCTTTCAGAGGTCACTGTTATGGACAAGCACTAGATAATTTAAGCCTTCAGGACTGTCTTTCTGAACATATTTTGTGACATGGCTTCGCTTTGGAACTGCCTTGCTTGTGACCTCTAGGTTATGTCACTGCAACATGCTCTACTTGGAGCCACTGTTAAATAATATTCACATGTTCAGATTTGAGTTACCTTTTAAACCAGCTGAAACAACTCCCGGGGCTGTTTCATGCTGGCCACATTCTGCAACCTGTGCTCTTTAAAAAATAACCATACTAAAACACAGAGGACAAATATCCATGTAACCCACTGAATCCAGCCTTCGTCACATTTCTTTAGGTCACCACAGGTACAGATACTAACCGTCTCATGCCATAACTTTAAAAGAAAATAAGTTTAAAGTGTTTATTTCCCTATTGGGAGGCAAAAAGAACAGACTTTCTGTTGCCCTTTTGCAGAGAACTTAAGCAGCAATTCTTTCAGCCTCTCCCACCCAGGTCCTACTCTTTGTTGGCTGAAGTTTTCCAGTATTTCTGACAAATCTAAAGAGACTGAGGCTAAAATCTAATTTGAAATGCAGAGAAAGACACTAGAAGCCTGCAGTCACGCTTTTATAGACAGATTTTTTTGTTAATAACGTACATTAAAAGTAGCAAAGCAAATACCGGGCACCAGAACAGATAACCCAGCTTAGCTGAAGAAAAAAGGCAAAACACCTTACTTCTTCCCTTCCCAAACATCCATCCAGTTAATAAGCAATCCACACCATGAATAGGCACGTCAGGTGTTCCCCATCTAAAACAGGAGTGAACTGTAACTGAGGCAATTAAGCTTTACTTAGGGCATGCTATAAAAGCAGCTGCCTCTGTAGGATATCTTCGAGAGAGGCAGTAGCCCATTCAACTAGGACCGCTTTACACAGTTGTTTGCTTTCAAAGCCTTTATTTATTGTGTGTAGGAGTAGTTGATAGAAGGATTTCTTCGTTGGTGCTATTTCTTCAGTTGTTAGACAGCGCTAAATCTTTTTCTTCTCTATTATTCAGAACTTGGAAATTTAGGTGCAAGTACCACATAAATGCAAAGCAATTATTTTAATACAAGGAAGTCCCAGAGCACATGCTGCTTGTGTAGCTCACTTAGCAAGAATTCACGCACAATTTTTTTTTTAATGTTATTTTTTCTTTTACTGCAGCAAACCTAAGCGCTCCACAATGCAGCCTGCTTGCAGAAAGAACCAGTGGGTTTATATGGAGAATGACAGACCCAGCTGGAACCCTGGATAGAAGCTACAATAACTCTCAAAATGTGACCTGCAGATGTTAAACACAGGACCACAGTAGTAATTTTAGTTAAGTGCACTAGCAAAATACACCATCATTTGCCTGAGTAGCAGAATTCTCCAATACTAAGTTCATAAAAGCAATCCAATTTATTTAAGCAAAATTGTAACAAAGTTTAAAATGTGATTTTTGGTTCAAAACTAAAGTTCTACTTCTATGGTAGTTTGTATAAATTAAGTATGGTGGTTTATATACACATTTTTTGTTTCTTTGTGTTAGCCACTATAATACCACAACATTTGAACCCTGGATACTAACAAGAAATTGCAATAATTTGTGACAATACAGCACACAGCTCTATATTCTCCACTACAATTACGTGTTGGGGGGTTTTTTGGGGGGGTTGGG
>VFFE01007173.1:711398-745573 GCA_008921705.1 Burhinus oedicnemus | reverse complement strand
GGGAGGGAGGGGAGGCAAGGCAGAAGAACTGTTTTGTCTTTTTAACAGAAGATTTTCAGTCTTCAACCATCTACATCATTTACTCCCTCTAAAGTCAGGACATTGTAATGACACATGCTGCAAAACACAAGCAGAAAAACCTGGGGAAAAACTGCAGCAAGCACTTCAGCAAAACTTCAAGGGTTCACTGTTGCAGCTGATATAAATAAAGGGAGTTCCTTAATCTTAGGTGGAATTACAGCAGTGTATTACAAATTGGCCCAGATATTTATGCCTTCTATCTCTTTTCACCTGACAGCTAGCTGTAGGGGTGGTCTATTCTTAGCCTACTTCCTAGGGCATTCTTCCTTTGAAAATACCAAACCATTTTTGTAGCTTGGTTTCTGTACGCTGGCAAGAGTGACTACACTGGCTGTTTTTCCTCCACATTTACTTCTGCATTAGCTACATTTCTGACTCTCCCCCCTACCTAACAAAAAACCTGACTGAATATCTGAGTGTAAAGAGCTGAATTTGGCTTCTTTTCAGAACGAGTATACTGTATACACCCTTCAGTTCTTGCCCAAGTACTAAAGATGTTCTGATTTGAAAAATTAATTAAATACCAGTTATTTTGTCACAGCTCAAAATCCATTGTTATTTTGCAGGTCTTGCTCTGATGTTTTTGACACGGAAGAAAGTTGCTGATGGGAAAGTGTACGCTATTTATAAATGATGCTTCATCTCATAGTTCAAACACTCATTGCTTTTGCTATAAACGTATGACACTCTCTTCACAGTTAAACAGCAGTTTAATTCCACCCACTTCATCTGGAATGGTGCCCAAGCTAGTAGAAGGAGAGTCAGGATAAATGTGCACGTATTATCCTAGTCACAAGCATTTCTCTTCCATTCAGTACTGTTCCTTACCTGCACCCAACCATAGTAAAGTTTTCATGTTCTTACATAGCTGAGCATGGATGGTTTTGAACTACTGTCACATTAAAATTTTCCATATTCTGAAGAGCTGAACTGGTGCTTCTCTATCCACTTGTAGGAGCAGTGGAGGCATTTTATTTTTTTCTTGATGAAAAACACAAACCAAACATATAACGACCGCGAAGGAAGCACTACCTGGCTCATTCCCAAAGCAACACAGTTGTAGCTCTACAAGAGCAGCAACAACCTGGTACTTTTCTGAAAAATCCTGTTGACTTCCAAGCCAACAACGCCTACCTTTTGAAAAGGATAAAATTCATGCCTTGTGACTAGCCCTTACCCTCTTTCTTTGAGGAGTTTAACAAGAGTTTTAATACATCGCTCCTTACTGCTAGGACGCACCGACTCCTCTCTCACTCAACAAAAACACTTCCGAGCCATACATGCACATTTTACACAGTTTTTAACAAGCTCTGAGAGACAGGCTGTTTTCCTAGGCCATAGATGAAAGTAACACCTCAGGAAAAGACTTTCTGTCCTCAAGGGGAGGCCAAGCATGCTGAGAAAAGCAGAACACAACAGCCGCACTCTCTGTGCTGCTTGGTCTCAGAAAGTGCTTTGTGGACCTTTCTACTTGCTCTGGAGAAGGTGGCTACAGGATCTGACTCCCACATTTTATTTATTATAAAACAACTTCTCTACCACTTACTCCTCCCCTCCCCAGCCTTATTTCAGAAACACAATAATATTTCTCAGAAACTTACCTCCAAATTTCCCGCTTGTGCCCTTCCTCGGCTGCAGCGAGGAAGAAATACAAAGAAAAAGGAGAATGCCACAGAGGATTACAGCCATGCCCCACGTGCTCTCTCACAAAAGCTCCCCTTTTGGCTAGCAAACAGCAGGAGTGCTCCTGTCTGCCATTAAAAGCTGACGGGGAAAGCCACCACAGGTGAGGTGCTGGCTGCAGCCCTGGCTGGGATGGCCTCACCTGCAGCCAGGAGCCTTGCCCGGCCAAAGGGCCCAAAACTGGGCCTCTAGTCACCCCTACACTCCCCTCCGGCCTCAGTAAGTGCCCCTCTCGCCTGTCACTCAGCCCTAACGAGGCAAATCTAATGAGGCAAATGGCTGATTGCAGCTGTGGCAGCCCCGGGGCCATGGCTCCCTCCTCACTGTGGCAGTCAGGCCTGGAGGCAGGAGGAAGCTGGAGTCATATTTTAGCAAATAAGAATGTGCTTTAAAAGAACGTTAGAGATTATACGGTCATGATGGTATCAGTTAGTATCCACTACCTGTCAAATGTTATTATTCTAGTAGTATATTGAGGGGTTTTTTCCATGAGCCTGGCTGCTACGCGCCAGGCCGCTGAGAGGACCTTGACGCATGCTTGGCAGCGGTTATCTGGCACCGGCGTCTCAGAGGCAACATCTCCCACCGCCACCGACAGAAACTGTGGCTTCCAGGGAGCAGACATTAGAGGAGACGGATAGGATCAGCAAAGCAGCAGCAGAAATGGTCGCCTGAGAAGCAGTTCACACAGCAGCCGGGCGCAGGGGACGCTCACACCCTTCCTCGCCTGCCTTTCCCTAGTAAGAGCATTACCTGCTCTAGAAGGCACATCCCCAGTTCCTCAGAGGGTAATTTGATGTATTATTGTACTGAAACCAGGAACAACATTTAAGTGAATGCAAGGAGGGAAAATCTGTTGACTGACTTTGCTGTATCATCTGAATCTCCAAGCCTGGGTGGCCCCTTTCAAGCACTTGGCACTTCCAGTGCCGGGATATGCAGCAGGATTAGGGGCTTTATTAGCACTTTAGTCCTGATGCAGCGAAGTACTTAACACGTATTCAGCATTAAACACATGACCAGTCACAGTAATTTACTCAGTTCTACTGAAGTGAA
The DNA here is from genome assembly GCA_008921705.1 of Burhinus oedicnemus. Taxonomy (NCBI): domain Eukaryota; kingdom Metazoa; phylum Chordata; class Aves; order Charadriiformes; family Burhinidae; genus Burhinus; species Burhinus oedicnemus. The sequence goes on along the minus strand of VFFE01007173.1, from coordinate 742,753 downwards.
ATAAGCTAATGACACGCTTAAGCATCCTGCGTCACCCAGAGCTGAACTCTTCTGCTCCTGGTGGGGTCAGGCTTCACGTCCCCTGTCTCCCATGAGGATTTCGGAGCTCCCAAAAATGGGAAAGATGCAGTTTGCACCGCTGCTGTGCTGCTTTTAGCAAAGTGCAGCTTCCCGTAAGGGCAGCAAATCTCTTGATTTATTTACAAATTAAGAAACAATGTGACCTATGGTCATGTTCACATAGCGCATAGGTATAGAGTAACTCAGGATAAGAAGACTGCTGAACTATATTCTGTATAAATATGAACTATAATATGCATTCAGGTAAAAGCCAAAAGACCCAGCTTAACCCAGTGGAACTATTACATTTACGTCTTCACCTAGAAGAAAACAATATATTAGATATTTAATAGAGATTGACTAACATTTCCTCAATGAGGACATACTGTTAGTTCAAAATATTTACTTTCTTGGGACCAAACTCACTGCTGCTACAGCAACAGCTGGTCTCTTGTGTGTCCCTATAAAGACATGGGTGAAAAATTCATCAGGAACAAACATTTCTATAGAAGACAAAGATGTGTTACAGTAAACCAATTTCAAGTTTTTAGTTATCTCATGGAGTAAACATTTTTTTGAGTAAATGCACTTCCTATTGAAATCAAGAGCAAAAATACCCTTAATTTTAGCAGTACCTGGATTTGATCCTACAGAACTCAGATATATATCTGCTGATAAAAATGCAGTTGTGTTAATGTGATCAGATTTACTTGATTATATAATAATTAAATGACTGCTGCTGGCTTTTCTTGCTTTTTTCCCAACCATAAGTACAATGATATCACCCTGAGTTGAAATACCACCTCTGCAGAGTTTCTGTAACATGATTTCTGATCCAGTGCTGCTACCACTGCCGCAATAACTAAACCAGACAGAATCAATGCATTGTAAGGTCAGCTCCCAGTGCCATGACTTTCTTAAAAGCCTAAGGCTAAGATTTTAAGAATTTAAGGACCTAAGAACAATTTAAGGTCCTAAATTTAACAGTTTAAGGACCTAAAGTGAGACATGGAGAAACTTTATTAGTGTTCCCAAGGGTCAAAGCAAGCCAGGTAGGCTGATTTCCCTAACTTGAAAGTAAATGGAGGAAAAGTTAATAGAGCAAAAGAAGCTCCTCGAGACCACTTAGGTTATTATTATAAATTCATGCCAAGTCTGCAGGATTTGCAGCATAACAATGTGAATCTGTGCCACCTCTGGGAATTCAGAGGCAGTCTTGCCTGAAAGGAGCACTTCTTGCCATACACTTATTGCTGGAGGTATGGGAATAACAGGATGACATATGCAGACTTCCCACGTATTACAGGGGTATGATGAATCTTTCTTCTCAGCTCACATTGGTCTTGAGTCTGTTGTTATCTTTATACTGATGATAAGAAACTAGTGACCCCTGGCATGGTGGAGTGGACCATAAGCTTGACGGGATTAAAAAGCTCTGGTTCTCAATAGAAGCATGAGCTTCTTTCCTGAAAAACAAACAGCACATTGTGCTGGCATGCGCTCAGTTACCTATTTTGGTTTAAGATAGATAAAAGCATGCATATTTTACCAGCGAGTAGTGAATGTCCGGATCTCGCTGTCACAGGAGGCTGCAGAGACAGACAGCGTCAGGGAATTGAAAAAGGGATTATACAAATTCTTGGGCAAAATGTTCCAAAATGGATGTTAAAAAAACTGGGCAGGGGTGTTCCCTCAAACATCCCTGATGTAAAAATTGTGAATGCTGTGAAAGCGTGAGGGGAATGGACCACATAAAATGATGTAGCTTGCATGCTAAATAACCTCTGTTTTGAGAGCGCCTGTTATTTCCACTTCTGGAGACTTACTACTGGACTAGATGGATCACGTACTGAACCATTTAGGCTTTTTTTTTTTTCGTTTGACGGACAGTGAGATGGAGAATAAACATCACACCAAATAACAGTTTAGTAACATAACAGCAGATTTCTGTGGGTGGGGATTTTGATAGTATTCAAAAATAAACAATTTACAAAAACTGTATGTATTTAAAAGCAACTATGATTGCCAAAATTAAATCATTAATTATTGTGAAAATTCCAGGATAGATAACTAAGCAAAAAAAAAAGACTATATTAATATAAGCAGGGATCTGGGAATGTATGATTGTATCTTATTGACCTTGAAAATTGGAAATTGACCTTGACATTGAAAGTTAGAGTAACATCTCTACTATGCCTGCTCCTCATGATGTTGCACTTCATATTTTCTACTCACAATAACTATTTATATTCATCCTCCTTGTAGTTTCCTGTCCTTCTTTCCTTGAAATAAATAACATGCAAAAATAACAAAATAAATTGAAAGTTTATAATTACTCTCAATCATAGGCCGTGCAGTAATTTCACAGTGAACCTGATACCAAAATTCATATACCCTGCAGCATGACAGAGCAGAGAGAGATTTTGTATCCAGCCAAAGTTTATGGATTTCTCATTCAAGAAGAAGTTTTCTTACACTCCATTACCTTGAACTGCAGCATTCTTTTTTTTTTATTTTAAGAACATGCTGTGGTTTTCATAAGCAAGTAGTGATTCTTCTTACTAAAACAGCCAGACACACAATCCAACTCTTACTGAGGGCCAGTGATACAAAGTCTATTGATTTCTATAGCAGTTGTATTTCTATTACTCCATTAAGAATTAAGTAAACAGAAAATCAACGTTGTCATTTATTATGGGTGATTGGCTTTTGAGATGGCAGAGCACACTCAGATGACCAAATTATAGAAAAGGGAATAAGTTCTTTAACTGTTGCTGTCCATTTTTGTGCTAAGCAAAGGATGGATTGTTCTATCTGCCTACTTTTTACTGCTCAAACAACACAAAATGAAAGAATTCAAACCATAGAGCATCTCTCTTTCTCTGGGGACTGTGCCAAAAATTGGACTGATGCTGAAGACATCGTGCCTGCAGATTTCCTTAATGAGAATATTTGTCAGACAAAGAGGCCAGGTATGCTTTAGCGTATGGAATATATGTTTTTACCTATTAGTGGGTATTTGTATTCTTTTTATGAGTTGCTATGGCAAATGGCTGTATCACAGAGAAGTGCTTGTTCTCATTAGATGTCAGATCTCATTATACATAAGATACTTTTATTTTTAATTTTAACATTTACATTTTACTTAACCTTATAAATAAAATATCTCTTTAAAAAGACAGTATTTTTACCTTTAAGCCTAATGTATCATTTTTGGAAGTCAGAGGCATATTGCCAGAGGTATTCATTTGCAGCAATTAAGAAATTGTCTACACACTCAGAGTGATGAGTAGACTGATTAGTGCCTTGCAGTTTTGCATTCTACCAAAACTGAGTTCTTAGACTAAGGCTGTCAGAAATCCTCTGTATTTATCACAGGAATTATTCGTCCTCCTTGAAACTGGATGTTACCCTAAAAATTAAATCACTGAATCATTAGAAAATTACCCAGGATCACCTGATTAAATGATACACCATAGATTAAGAAAATAGGTTTTTCCTGCACCAGCAAAAGTCACTCCACAGCCTGCGGTAAAAGCCACGCCGCTCCCTGTAGCGGCACAAATTACTCCAGCCTCAACAACGAGCACCGTTACTACTCCAGCTGCTTTGACAACGAGTAATGCTGCTACTCAAATTCCATCAGAATCAGTACAAGTTGCCCCAGTGACCAGGAAGCGGAAAAGGAGATCAATTCATTCCCCTGCCCCTTATGACAAAGACCAGCTCAAGACAGGTAGCTTGGGAGAGTTCTGATGGAGATCCAGGAGAGGGTCCTTCTAAAGCAGACAAAGGAAAGGATCCTTTTAAAACAGATCCAGGAGAGGGTTCTTCTTGGACAGCATCAGCGCATGAGGAAGACTCAGATGTAGTGATAGTCATTAAATCCTTCCCTATGAAAGATTTGTGAAATATGAGAAAGGATTTTAGCCATCATGAAGGTGAGACACTTATCTCCTGGTTGCTCCGATGCTGGGACAATGGAGCTGATACCATAGACTTGGATGGTAAAGAAGCTAGGCAGTTGGGAAACCTGGCCAGAGACGGAGGTATCGATAGAGCAATAGGGAGGAAGACAAACACGCTCAGTCTCCTGAGGTGACTAGTGTCAGCTGTAGAGGGCAGGTAGCCCTTTAAGGATGATATCGAATGCCCTCCAAGCAAATGGACTAGCGTGGAAAAAGGTATTAAGTACCTGAGAGAACTGGCTGTGCGAGAGGTGATTTACGGTGACTGGTGTGTGAATGTAGACCCTGATGAAATGCCATGCAAACAATCTTTGTTGAGGAAGTTTGTGCAGAGTGCACCATCAATGTATTCCCACACATTGTCAACAATGGTCTGGGGAAGATCTCATGCCGATGCACCAACTGTAAATGAAGTGGCTAACAAAATACGACAGTATGAGGACAGTCTCTCTTGTCCCCTCACTGTGGCAGCTGTGGAATAACTGGCTGAGAAAACCAAGAAAATGATTGAGAAAATGACCAAGAGAATGGCTGAGCAAAATGAGAAAATGGCTGAGAAAATTACTAAGAAAAATGAGAAACAGTTTGATAAGCTGTTTGATAAATGGTCCGGGATGGAGGAAGAATCCCACTCTTCCCCTGAACAGACCCACATTGCAGCCGCTAGGAAAAAACATCCTCCTACGAGACTGACTCAAGAGAAACAGAACCTGCTCTGAGATACTCTGTAGTTTTGCCTCTGCAACAACGGGGAGGACATGAGGAAGTGGGATGGACAACCTACCTCAGCCCTACAGACACGGGTGCTTGAGTTGCAAGGTAAAGCAGACAGAAGAAAGAATTCTTCCAGGAGGATGGCTCTTCCGACCTACGGTGAGCAATCCTCCAGTCCGGGTAGGAACTCATCTACTAATTGTAGGTACTATGCTCAACATTAGAGGTGCCCTGACTCCAGCCAGGAGGAGGAGAGGGACAACCGAGTTTATTGGACTGTGTGGATTCGATGGTCTGGCACATTAGAGCCATGAAAGTATGAAGCCCTAGTGGACATTGATACACAGTGTACCCTATTGCCACCGAATCCTAAAGGGGCAGAGTCCATCACTATTTCTGGAGTGACAGGAGGTTCTCAAGAACTGACTCTATTGGAGGCCGAAGTGACCCTAACTGGGAATAAATGGGACAAGCACCCCATTGTGACTGGCCAAGATGCTCCGTGCATCCTTGGCTTAGACTACCTCAAGAAAGGATATTTGAAAGACCCAAAAGGGTATCGGTGGGCCTTTGGTAGAGCAGCTGTAGAGACTGAGGATATTACACAGCTGTCTACCTTACCTGGTCTTTCAGATGACCCTTCTGTTCTGGGACTGCTGAGGGTTAAAGAACAGCAGGTCTCGACTGCTACTGCCACAGTGCATTGACAGGAGTATCACACCAGCCAAGACTCCCTGATTCCCATCCATAACCTGATTCGTCGGCTGGAGAGCCAAGGAGTGATCAGCAAGACTCGCTCACCCTTTAACAGCCCTATATGGCCAGTGTGAAAGTCTGATGGAGACTGGAGATTAACAGTAGACTACCGTGGCCTGAATGAAGTCACACCACTACCGAGTGCTGCTGTGCCAGACATGCTAGAACTTCAGTATGAACTGGAGTCAAAGGCAGCCAACTGGCATGCTACAATTGACATTGTTAATGCATTTTTCTCAATTCCTTTAACAGCAGAGTACAGGCCACAGTTTGCTTTCACTTGGAGGGGTATCCAGTATACCTGGATTCGACTGCCCCAGGGGTGGAAACACAGCCCTACTATTTGCCATAAACTGATCCAGACTGCACTGGAGAAGGGTGGAGCTCCAGAACACCTGAAATACATTGATGACATCATTGTGTGAGGTAATACAACAGAAGTTTTCAAGAAAGGTAAGAAAATAATGAAGATTCTTCTGAAAGCAGGTTTTGCTGTAAAAAGAGGTAAGGTCAAGGGACCTGCACGAGAGATCCAGTTTTTGGGAATTAAGTGGCAGGATGAGCATCGCCAGATCCCAACAGCCGTGATTAACGAAATAACATCTATGTCCCCACCAACTAACAAAAAGGGAACACAAGCCTTTTTAGGCATTGCCGGTTTCTGGAGAATGCATATTCCAGGTTATAGTCAGACTGTGAAACCTCTGCTTGAATTGTTTTTAATATACTGAAACTAGTGCAAAACTGTTGTGACTGTATCCACACAGGGGCTCACCATTTTTTCACTGTAAACAATAGGCTTAATATACTTAGTCATATAGACTTATGGCAGTGAGGTACCTTCAATCTACCATCAGTTTCTGAAGCCAGGAGTTACTGTAGGGGGGAAAAAAAAAAAGAAAAAGAAATAGCATGCTTTGACAAACTAGCCTCGGATATGAACTCTCTCAAAAGAACTGGATACACTGGAAAGAATTGAAAAGAACTACAGAAATGACTACCCATGGGGACATTATCCCTTGTGAAGAAACATGTTTGCATAAGAAGAGGCAATCACAGTTTTTCACAGATGTTCACAGTTCACTTCTTGGAGTAGAAACTTCTAAAAATCTCTCTTTAAGAAAAAGATGTACTATGATCCAACATTTGATGTGAATACTAAACTAATTAAGCTTAAAAAAATTAAGTGCAACCTTTTTTTAATGAGGCATATTAACTTTTGAAATAATCTGCCTAGTTTTCTTATAACTGCATTTTAAAATTAAGTTTTAAAATTAAGATGGGAATTATTCTGTTTTTACCAAAATTATAGAAAAATGGCAAGGTAAAAGGAAAGCAGAATTTGTCCCATTATCTTTGTTAAATGACATCTTAAGACTAGAAACTTTTTTTTTTTTCTGAGAATCCGTATCAGAATCAGTTCAGTATCAGAATCAGTTTTCTTTAGCAAAACTGGAAGAAAAAAATTATATCCCAATTATTTATATTATGATTTTGATTAAAATTTTAGCATATTTCTTATTATAACGATGAGCAAAGTCCAAGCACGAGTCACTCTGTTGCATCAGCAAAAATCAGTTCAGTAGGAGAAACTCAATTTTCTCTAAGGATGGTAGGTAGACTTTGGTAAAAAAGAAGTTCTTAGTGTATTTTTTAGTTGAAGTGAGATAAATAAATATAAATTTGTCCCAGAGTATAAAGTTGCTCTGTAGGAGCTGACTCTTAGTCACGCAACTTGGATGAAATCCATTTGGTGCTTTAAGAACTGTTGGGAGACAGACAGCTAAACCAAAGACTATTCTTGGCGCCACAGTACATTGTTCTTTCATTGCTCTTATTTGCTAGAAACTGAAAACAAAGATTTATCTGTCACGTTGACTTTCAACATGCTGCATTTCTCTTTACAGACAAATGATATTATGGGATTCGTGCCATTTAAAAGTTGCTTATAATGGAACAGATCAGTTTTTAGCTTATTGGAGCATTCTGTGGGTGAAAAACATTTAACTTTCCAATGAATTTTTGGGAAAGGTGCCTGAAGAAAACAATAAAAAAAGAACCTATGACTCAAAAATTTGAACTGTCATAAAGACTGGGAACTAAGAATCAAAGTATAGACACTGGTTTTTTTGTTTGATATTGTTAACAACGTTAGAATCAATAATTCTGAATGTCACAAGCTTTCTGTCTGTGATCAGTAAGAGTCCTGCTTGTATAATCAGCAACTTTCTCTATTATTATGTTTGATAAAAACCAAACCCACTATATTAAGCACTGCTGAACTGTAATGGATTCCTAGAATACAAACCCAGGTTTCAATTCTTTTACCTGTCTTTAGACTGGTCAAAGCAGAAAGTTGATTCTGAGACGTTCAGCAGTCAGTCTCAGTTTGAAATTTGCTGCACAGATAGCCATACACAAGAAAGTTATTTTCTCATTCCAGCAAATTTCCAACGTTTTATATTTTTATCCCATCCAGAATTGGGAGAAAAAGTTTAAAATCTTAAAAAAATGGTCAACACAATAGAGAGAGTTACAAGTCTGGCTTGATCAGAAAGATGTTTCTCACCACGTTCCAGTATCTTATCACCATGTTCCAGTATTTAAAGGGTGGCTACAAAGAAGATGGAGACTCCCTTTTTATAAGGAGTCACATGGAAAAGGTGGGGGGTAATGGGTACAAGTTTCTCCAGATGAGGTTTTAATTGGACACAAAAGGAAAATTGTTCACGATGAGAACAATCAGCCGTGGGTATAAGCTCCCCAGGGAAGACTGGTGGATTCCCCAACATTGGACACTTTTAGGGTTCAACAGGACAGGGTGCTGGGCCATCTTGTCTAAACCGTGCTTTTGCCAAGACAAGTTGGACCGGATGATCCTTGAGGTCCCTTCCAACCTGGTATTCTATGATTCTATGTATCCTTTTAACTGCAGCATGTTATCTTTTTTATCTTAAAATATGTTTTTATCTGTCTATATGGGCTGACGCCTTCCTCAGGTGTTGCAGATGAAAAAAGAGTGATATTATTCTATCAGGTAAGCTTGCACAACTCCTGTTGTTTGAAAAGAGAAGGTATTTATACATTTATCTGGTGGAACACCTGGTAATAATTCTTTACAATTTACTTTTATAGTAAAATAAAATTTTCGGTGTCCTGATTATTTTCTGACATGTTTTTCTACCTGAAACTAACAATCAAAAAATAATAGAAGACAGTTCTCCTACTTGGTGTGTGCTGTAATATAAGCATTCAGATGAGAGGATTACTTATTGCTGTGGGCCTATTTTCCTGTTGTCAGTTTATCTTGCTACTTGTTCTCCTGCTTTAAGGACTAAAAGTCAGCCTAAATATGGCTTTTTATCTAAAAGAGTTCACAACACAGCAACAGCTGTTAATGCTGTTATGTGCTTAACAGAACTGAGTAGGCTTTTTGATTTCATGCTGTCATTCCACCCATGACTGAGTTAAGGTAGGAGGAAGGAGGAAGACTCCGACATGTACGTAGAACATGCTTTAATTGAAGCCAGTATAATGTACACATATTGGCTTTTGGACAAACACCACAAAACCAGGTTAATTTCCAGAGTTTGCCATTGATCCTGCAATGCACCCCACTCAACTCTTCCACCTGCCATCTCCCTTGGTAATTTAGATTTTAAGAAACAGGGGGCAGAGACTGTACTATATATATACACACATGCCATGTGACTCATCCACACTTGCTGTTGGGTTTGTTCATACTTACCAAATGCAATCAAGAAATAATAATTTATGTCAATTGAAAGTCCTCACAGCTATACTACACATGAAGTACAAAATCCATGAGTGTGCTGCCTGAACACAAAGGCTTATTTCAGACTCAGAAATCATCCATGTAGCATAGCCTTTGTCTGATGACTTCTTAAAGTTGTCATTTTCTTTAGTTTCTTTTCATCCTGTAACTTTCACGTTCAGCCAAGCTCCGTCTTCTTTATGAGAGTAAAAGGCTTGATAATATTACTGCACGATCTGCTCCTTGATAGTTTAACAAGGGCTGGTGGAGCTGCCTGGAGCAGAGGGAGAAGAGACTTCAGCAAAACCTGATGAAGCAATCTCTAGTTGCCCCTGGCTGCTTAAGCTCACAAACAAATTCTTGCTGACTGCTCTAATCACCTGGAATACCTAGTGCAGAGATGTCCTCGGACTGAAAGTTGCACATGGCTCACCCCAGACTTTTTCTATATACCTTTTAACACCTCAAGCAAAGGTAATATTTCTGGAACTGAGACCGCCACATCTGGAGCTCTGTGTACAGTTTTGGGCTCCCTCCCAAAGATATTGGCATACTGGAGTGAGTCCAGTGGAGGGTCTGGGGCACATGGCTTATGGGGAGACGTGAGAGGTCTGGGCTCCCTCAGCCTGAGAAAGGGTGGAGGGAAATCTCACTGTTGTCTGCAGCTATGTAATAGGAGAGTTTAAAGAAGATGGAGCCAGACCCTTCTCAAATGCAGACAGAGGGAGGATGAGAAGCTATGGGCATAACCTCGAATGTGGGAAATTCTGATTAAGCATAGGGAAAACAAATTTTCTATCTTGAGAGTGGTCAAAACTCGAGACTGTATTTCTGCAAAAAAAATGACTATGACTGTTTATATTGAACCAAAGATGAGTATGACTTTGTGGAGTAAACTGGAAAATGCATTGAGTCTTCCATCTAAGTTCCTTAATTGTAAAGTACATCTCCTTCTGAGGTAAATAGAACAAGACAATATGAAGAAGCCTGCAAATTGTTGACCTTTCTTATTTAAAATTCAGGCAAATATCTGTGGGATGAAACTGTAGGTAACTGTTATTATTTCATCAAGTTTCAAATCATGGAAATATTCACAACAACTCAAGAGATGAGAGAGAACACACCTGTGGGTATTCCTCATTTTCTTTTGGAAAGTTTGAAAATCACTGAAAGGCAAATTAGGAGAAAAATCTGTCAGTCCTTATTAGTCACACCAAATGTCCTCTGAAATGACGGCGAGCACATTCACACTAGCATTTTAGTTCAGGTCTAGAGTGTACTTCTGAAGCAAATCTTCTGTTTGTTCCCGCTTACCGAGTGTTTGTTCACTTTAGAGGCATCTGGAACCTCACTGAAAATTGAACTGAAGTGGAGGATGTACCATAGAAGCTCATTAATGGACTCTACCTGCCAAAAGCCCCAACGTGCACAGAACCAAGCTAGCGCTACTCTGCAGAAAAGTCCCAAAATATAGAGATAGTTGATTTTGAGTCATCAGTACCAACTGTTTTGATCTGCAGATCTCCTCCTATTGTGCATGTCTACTTGCTAATGGCCTGAATGACCAATGCTGTCCCGTTGAATTCAAAGCAATTTTGTCTAAGCATTGATATTTGATAGTATTTCATGTAAACTCAAGAGGAGTTTTTGCTTGACTTTAAGCTTAGGGAGATCAAGATTTGAGTAATGACTCCAAGATGTGGTCATAAGTATAGTATTCTGGGTTGATTACAGAGGAACTTGAAGTGATGCATTTAAATCTTGACCCCATTTTAGCTTCAATAAAAGTGATGTAGAGTGAACTTGGAAACAATTACATTTGAATTCTATAGGGATAAATTAATATGTTAAAAATTAATATCTTCCTCAGGCTACTGTACTTATTTAGCTCACTGCAATTCAATTTCATAAGCCTTTCTCAGCTCCAGCCAAAAAAAAACCAACAAAAAACCCAAACCCCACAACTTGTTAAAGTAGTCATTAAAAGTGAAGAAGAATAGAGTAGGAATTTTATTCACTTGCACTTCTTCCTGAGCTCACTGAATACAGTGATGGAAGGGTGTTTCTTGAGAGAATATTGTTAAGACTTTTCCATAGTTACATTGGAAGGATGCCAGTTCAATATTAATACTTTACATCTGTCTTAAAGTTAATACAATAATCTCAAGTGTTAATGAGTGTGCAGAGCCTGCCATAGCCCTTTTCTGACCACCATCTATGACTTAAATCTAAAAGAATATTTATCGGCTTCTTAGTTTAAAGAATTTATCATTTGGGTCCACAGTTCAACAGTGCTCTTAGCCATAAGCTTCACACTGGAGGCGCTCTACTTAAAGCTAAGAACATGTTTAAAAGCTGTGTTTGGTCAGGATTACACTGGTGATGAGAAATTCCTTTAAATTATTATAGGAAGGGAAAAAAAAAAGACATTTTGAAAAAGGACAAAGGAAGTGAAGTAGATTTTTAAGCATCTTAATGTCACACGGAAGAAAATTTTTGCCTCAAAACAAGACTTTTTGACTAAATAAGCCAGCAAGCCAAAAATATTCACAAAGTTCTATTAATGAGGTTCCTTTTCCTATGCCATCTGGTGGATTCACATTAAAACTGCATAGACAGCTCAAACTGCCCCTAATTTAAAATGGCATGAATTTTTATCCAGGAAAATGGACAATTTTTAAACTTATTTCTTAAGAAAAGAGGAGTCTTTCATCTCCAGAAGTAGGATACTGGTACAAAATTCTTAAATATATTTTAAATAATAAATAAACTGAAAATGCTCATTCACTACTAACATGTTTTTCTTTCTTCCATATCTTTTTGAAGAAGCAGCTGTCAAATTATGTTATTTACTTTGTCCATTTTTATTCTTCATTTAATAAATATTTGAAAGGTGAATACAATAATGATCCAAAAGTCAGTCTAACAAAAGAAAAATATGTTATACGGTGTACAGTTATAGACTTACTAGATAGGCTGCATTTAAAAGAAGAAAATGTTATACATTTTTTTGGAAGAACAGAACATCGGGTGCTTGAAAGCTATGATTTACAGAAAATGCTCTGATGACAGAAACTGTAAATATGAAAGTTCTCTTGGTACAAACTTATAAAAGTTTCTTTGTATTCCATTAATGAATGTATGGTTTTTCCATTATGTAGTACTCTACAAGTACACTTTATAGCTCTTTGTAATATCTTCTGTGTTGTCCTGACATCAAAATGCAGTTTATATTGTAGAAACAAAATGGTTTTATGCCTTTACAGGACTGATCCCTAACTTCTATACCTCAGGGAAAAAAAGCAGAAAGTCTAAATGGCTGGACTTCAACCTTGCCCCCAGGATTAGTTCTGCTGGCTATGTTAGCAAATTTAGGAGAATGGCGCTAGTGTTCACAATGGACAAGACTGAAGCCTTTCAAAACCAGTCGTGCCCTTGATATTTAAAAACAAATAAATAAACTCTGTATCTATAATGGGAAGTTATGAGAGGTTATTGTTCACAATACTTTCAATATGTGAAAGAGGTAAGGGAAAACTTTTCAATTATAGGCAGAAAGCAGTTTTGAAAACAGTGCCCGTACAGCATCTCATTCCCTGGTGAGGGCTCTGAGCAGACACAGCAGTTTCCAGGTGTTTTATCATGCTATCAGACATATCATGTCCATGACATTATCTGTGGTAACTCTGTAGCTGATAAAACCAACTAGGATGTGCAACTAAATTCCCATCATGTACAACAGAGTTCACTGAGAACTTGTAGAAATAAAATTGCAATAGCACTACCTATACACATCATACCTTAAGTAGAAGTTCACTGTAGAAACAGTAATAGTATCAGCATAGGCAGAAAGTTCATGTTCCTCTAAACGTCCTTATATGATCTGCAAACTCAACATCTTCTGATCACTACCAGCGCAGTGTGCATAATACAAATGCCATCACTGTGACTGAACAATTGTAAACTGATATTATGAAGAAATAGATGTATTTTTTACGCAGGAAAGAAATAAAACAGCATTTTTTTTTTCCAACTAAAATTTTATGTCTAATCATTGCTCATGGAAAAACAAACAAGCATATGATTGAATAAGTTCCTAGTCTTCATATTTATTCTTAACGCTATAACCCATGGCTCCCTTCTTCCAAGAAAGCACAGCATCAAGTCCCGGTTCTGTTGATTCAGTGGGGCTATGATCCTATTGAAATTGCCCGACCGTGAGTATTGATTACTGTCAATGATGGCTGAAAGTGATAGGCACGGGTACTCAACTGTTATAAATGGAATAGCTTGTAAATGGAAATACCATATATTTAGGCTGGATGTTATGAACGCCTACTTAGACATGTAAAGTATGCATATGAGTGCCATAGGGCCTAGATTTTAAACAGCGGTCCAATTACAATTGATCACTGGTTGCATGATTAGGATCTTGATTTCTGCAGTTTTCAATACAGTAATTTCAGACACAGAAAGAGCAAGAAGTTCAGATCTTGCACAATACTGCATAGTAAAAAGTGCTATAACTGTGCCTAGGCTTTTCTGCTAAGGGGAAAGAAAGGAAAATATTATTATTAACTCCTTCCTGTTTATGCTTGCATCATGCCAGAGGAAAGCAAAATGAAAACAATTAGGTAAATGAGATGATGGAGAATAAGGTTTGCTTAGCAAAACAGGGGATATATGATTAACAAAGGGTAAAATCCCTTGCTACCCAAGTATTGCCCTTGCCTTCATATTACAGACACATAAATAGAAAAAGAGGCTACTGAACTTCAGATTTTATCAAAAATATGTTAGTATTTGAAATAAATATTCTTGCATGTCACTCCAATGGAAAAACAGGTGATTATATAAATTAAGATTTTTATCAATTATATGATTTTTTTCCCACAAAAAGTTTCATTATAGAATGAATCGAACATCCTCTATAAAATTTAAAAAAAAAGAAAAGTATCATTTATACCAATCCATTTCACCAACTCTAAGGAAAAAAATGTTCATCGATAAATACTGTCATTTGAGACTGTAGTCAGACCTGGAAGTCTGACGGTTAAAATTAAAGCCAATATTCCTTTCTATTTGACGAGAAGAAAGTAATACCAGAAAGTTATTAGATAAGGCAACTGACCTTTAACACTTTCCAGGTTGGCAAATCGAGATATCTAATAATGTAGAAAAGCACTTCTTTTGAGAAGTACAGTTCTGAGATTTTGTTGGAGGTTCATCCTCATTTTAAATGCTCTACCATATGAATTCCCACTGGCATAATGTATGTGACAAAGAAGTTCTCCCCATCTTCTTTCCTAAAAGTCCCTTAGGGAGAGGCTCTCAGCCTGTAAGAACCCTGCCCCACAATCTATTCCTGGAAGCATTTTTTCCTGGACATCCCATTTGAGATTAGTATCTCCAAATCACATTAATATTTGTCCATGTGTACCCGGGCACAGAACAGAAACATGCCTCTGGATGTCAGGGAATGATGATAGCTGAAAAAGTTGCCACTGCCAGAACATGCAATCATGTCTAGAAGTCTTCTGTGACGGCTGTGGAATTGTCGGGCATGGGCCATAATAACTGGTTCTGGCAAAAGCATCTCACATGGTAGTTTCAGCCCATTTTCAGGTCGTTTGCTTTCCCTAGGGCAATACGGGAGTTGACAGCCCCATCCTTTCTGCATATGACAACTCGTGCAACACAGTCTCTGTGTGCACGATACACCTCACGCTTTCTAGAGAGCACGGGACATTTGAAGACTGATCGTAGTGCACGCGGACATTGAGTCTGGTCACATTACAGGAGAGAGATTGGGCAGATAAACCTCTTCTGCTGTTCAAATAAGCTCTGGATCCAGCCAAACTACATCATTCACTTAGAATAAGTGTAATGATTGGGGAAAAAAAATTTAGATGACAAGTCTTTGGCAACGGCGTTTAGCTCGTTAGGAGCTACTAATACTTATCATCATGTAGAAAACACTGCCATTACTGGCACATCTGCTCTCAGCAGGGAGCTAAGATGAAATGAATGTGGAAATTGAGATGTGTTTTCTTTCTTTATCATTGCTTTCTTTTAATTTTAGTGTCTGAATGCTGAACAGTTGGAAATATTGACAAGCAAGATTATACTTCTGCTACTAAAGTCATACCTATTTATAGAGAGACAGCAAATTTCCCAGTTAAATCGGAAAGTTTTTCAAGTGACAAAGTTTTGCCGTAAAACCCCATAGTCAATAAACTCTAAAGTTGAAGTGAAATGGGTGCCCTGTATTGTGTTAAAAGCTGCAGGTTTTGGAGACGTAGTGGAGGTGAAGTTTGCAACAGGGTTACCTCTGAATTCCTCTATTTTGGATCAGTGAATTTGTTCCGTCAATCATTAACTTCAAGTTGCTTCTTAGTAACCTATAGCTACTGTCTGTGTATCTCTTAGTAATACTTAAACGGACCTTTCTTTACTTAAGCTATATGAAAAAGTAATAGGACGGTATGTATTACAGTATTCAGTCTTCCAGGGGTTGTTTACGATCAGACAGCAATCTCAACGGAAATTTTAAAGAAACAAGACCGTCTTGCTTTCTAGTGAAGAATCCAGCTGATTCCAGACAATTACTCAATACATGTAACTATTTGTAAGTAAGATTCTAAGGACATGGAAGAAAAAAAATAGATTACAAAATGCCTCCTAAAAAAATTTAACCGGAGTTAGAGCATTAGCACTTAACTAACCAGGTACACTTGCAAATTTTTGAAACATTGTATGCTAATAGGAAGGGAGAGAAGTGGAATTATTCATGAGCAGGTTAGAAATATTGATGGGATCCCCTCCTAAGCAGCCACATTATCAAAGGAGGATTATGTAATGTACATGAAAACCTTGATGATTACTATAAAATAATTATGGGAGGTGTAGCCATTGCCATACATACCAGGTCAGATGAAAATCTCTTCTGAGGTTCCCTCAGCCGAGTGTGTCAGGTGACTATACCAAAAAACTGAGCAGTTCTGAACATTGGAAAATGCTCCCACTAGGATAAGCTGTTTGTGAAGTCCCATCGCTTAGTGGTTGATTTATATTCCTCCTGAAATTATATGCATTTCTTGAAGTTAATGCAAGTACAGAAGCAGGGATGCATTTCGCTCTCATTTTCTAAGTGTAGCAGTTTAATGATATAAAATACTGAAAAGGTCCGTAATTTTCACCAGAGTCCACCAGAGACTGGATGTTGAAACCCTTTGCAAATCTACGTGATTTCAGAGCCTTCAGCTCCCCATAAAATCCAAGCCACACTGAGCACACCGTTGGACTGACATATAAAGCATTACTATATAACCAACATAAAACATGACAGAAATAATAACCCTATTATAAAGTATTCTTCTGTATGAGCAGAAGGAAAGAGATCTCAGGGATGGAAGGGGAGTGAGACAAGTGAGATAAAAAGGCCCCTCTCTGTGTGTCTCTCTCTTCATTACAGAAGAGTCCTAAAAGTGAGATTAAACAAGATAGTTAATTTTTTGTCTGTGATTGAAGCTAGGCAGGATGAATGCTAACCTGTGCTTCACTCTTAAAAGTGACTTAAGCAAAATCCTAAGTCAAAATGAATCCTAGACTTCAAAGCATTTAAGTTATTTCTGGAAATGTAAAGGAAGCTCGTAGATGGCTTAGTCGTTGCAACTCGGCATAAAAGCAATACCTAAAAACAACTTCACTCCCTCAAAAAAAACCCCTAAGCATTGCAAAAGTGGCAGTGCTGTGATTCAGATAGCCTCTATGGAATCTGTTTTATGAAATCAATAAATACTTTTCAGTTTTGGAATATGTTCTTGCAAAATTTTGTAAAGTATTAATTTAGAATAATTATAGTAACGACAGCACACAAAGTTTGGTAGTCTGTCTTTCTGTCTGTGACAATTTATTTGAACAGACTGAAAATATATTTCTTTACCAGAACTATACTCATGTTTCCTACCATCATCTTTCCCACCTCTTTGCAATGGAACGGGTTAAAACACCCTCTCAGAGTTTCAGAAAGGCGAAGCTATATTACTATCAATCTTTCTCTCTTCCTCTGAACTTCTCCATCATTGAACCTGAATAAAATGGCCCTTTTGCAGACCCCAAGGGGCTTCATGGCTTCACTTGCTGACTTCTTATCAGTCGGCTCTGGACTGTTTGTTATGATTCTTTACGTTTCTCATATTTTTTAAGACTTCCATATCAATCTTTGTCCATGGGAGGGGATACAGTTAATCCCGAGCTGCTTTCTCAGTGCATTTCCTGTGAAATACGCCAATTTAAATAACAGCTTTAAACCTTTCTATTCTCTTCAGCATTTAATTAACTCCTCCTATATACAGATGATCTTTATGAAAGGCACTATAGGAAAATCAATGGTGTTCATTTGTCATACAAAACGTAGTTGTAATGCATTTTTGCAGAATATGCTGTATTTTCTGTTTGGCTGTTCTCTGAACAGAACCTCCACTGAAAAAAAAAAAAAGGTTCCATTTAATGCATTTCTTTTATATCTTCATAAGAAGAGGTGGAAGAAGAGAGTTCTTTGATCTCTAGCTGAAAAAATATTATACAATATAGGAATTTCACCATCCAAGACTGCTACACAGACCTCTTGAGAGGTAGTAATTGTTGGCTTTACAAGAGAATAGGAAGCTTTTTGATGCATACTTGGATGTGTATGTTTTATTCATTTTCAGAAGAGATGATTTGATGAATTATATATATCTTCTATCTTCTCAGATACTACGTGGTAGAAGCCATTTAGTGACTTCTAACAGAATGCAGAAGCAGAAGAGAACCAGTGGGGAACCGCCAGGCACTGCAGGAAATGGAAGAGCGGGCTCAAGCCAGATTTGCGCTCCTCGGCTACAGGGAGTTAGCTATGATCTGGAAGTAACGCCCACGAAATTTTTTCCTGTTGTTACTTGAAGTCCCCAGTATTTCAGTACTGAAAGTCAAATTTCTTTCTGGTCCTTACAAGGCTGAAAACACGGAAGAGAAATGCAATTTCCTATCTAGTCCTTCAGAGAAAGTCTTGGTGTAGCCCCAACTTTGTATTATTTATGAAGTAGAATGTTACTGTGATTTAGGATTTCAGCATTGCATTTTGTAATCAATAACATTTTAATTTTTATGTAGAAAATGCAGCAAGTACCTCATGATACTATTTCTGTATATGTCATTGAATGCGTGGTTACCGCTATTAACAACACAAAAATAATCTATACTGATAGCATCATTTCAACAAATGAGGTAAACAAAAACTATTAGTCCTTAATTCAGCCTAACGGCTCTATTAGTTAGTTTATGACACCATTATATCAATGAATAAAAACATCCTGTGTAACCAACAAAGTAGAAAATGCTATACAATAGATTTTTAAGGGAAATATTTCCAACAATTAAAAAAATACCCAACCTGTAACTGCAACAATTGAAAAATAGTGGTTCAACATGCAAGATCAGAGCATGGTCAAAGCTACAATATAAGACAGACAGACCTACTCCAGACTTCCTTTTACACTTAGGACAAAACATAACAGACAAAATGTGATTATTATATAATCGCGCTTCCTAAGTGTATTACAGGCTTGTGACAACCTGTAGACATAACAGAATTTTCATAAATATATATGTTATAGCCTAACAAGCACTCATAATTCTCAGTGGAAAAAAAAAACAAACCACCAACCAAAAAACCACACCCCAACCCAAAAGCTAAAGATAAAACAACAAAAAAAGAGAATTCCTGGATTGACCGATAGGCTTTGGAGAAAACAAAAAATCTCTGTCCAGCATTATCTTAAGGGATAGACTGTTATAAACAAGGAAGAGTCTGAAATTAAATGTTACATGAAGCTTATAATGTTTGTCCCTGTATGTATGTTTATGTATATATATATATATATATGCATGTCTGTATATATAGTTACACATAAGAAATTTAGATATTGCCTATACACAGGACAAAGGAAAAAACAAAAGTAAGATCTGGTAGAAGTCTTTGTCCCACTAGAAGGTTTGTAGTACCACTGTTTAACCCTCAGGGAGTGCTGGTAATGCCTTTCAGTCCTACCGCCACAGGGAATTCGGTATAACTGCAGAAAACACTTCTCTGCCAACTTGATAATGCTATTAGGCTGACAACTGGCTTATTGCTGCCCATCAGTCCTTCATGGAAATGTGAATGAGGGAAAATTAAGAGAGGTGATGGGTTGCCTGGAATCATCCTACAATGTACAGCTTGTGAAGAGAGGTGCTCTTTGAGAGATCCTTTTATCAGCTACGATTGAATACCGAAAAGGTGTTTCGGTATGAGTCAGTAACACGGAAATGAGAAGGAATTTCACACTTCTGAAGCACGTGCCCATAAGCAATACCGTCTCATCCGAACTTAAAAGTCATTTTTGAAAAACGTGATCCAATCAGATGATCAGAGACCAAAATACCTAATTCTAAATATTATTAAAGATTGTGATCATGGATCTGAATTATGCAGAGGCATCTGTTTTAGTACCGGGTTAAACTGAAAATCAAAAAATGCAGCAATGTTTTAAATTTCACTGGGATCAAGAACATACCCTGAAGATTTGGATGAGATGAATTCTAAAATCCGTACTCAAATGAACAGTTTGCATCACTGAGGAGGAATGGATTGTGTTTTACGAGAGGCTGAGTGCATCCCTGGAGGAATAAAAGGCTGCAAGTACTTCACAGGAGAGAGTGCTCAGCAAAAGCTATAAAATTGATCAAAAACTCTGGGGGAAGTGACCACACCTGTTTGTAAAGGAAATTTCCACTAACAGAAAATTAAGTTAAATTCCATGAAAAGTAGAGACAGGCCTGCAGGGAAATTATGAAGTTATTTTACACACCATCTATTTTTATATCAGTAGTTTAAACTGATTAATTATTGCTTATGAAAGCAAGAATCTAAGAAGAATGGAGATTGATTTCCGTCATACACTCCTCAAGGAAGGAAGGTCTTACAGAAGTATCCAGTCTCAAAGGTCCTGAAATAAAGAAAAGAATTAGCAATGAATCAGACAAATGACCCAAAATGACTTCATACTTGTACTTAACGTATGTAATGTGCGTCTGAGCGCACATGTCCAAAATAATGGAGTTATAGATTGAGTAGAGTTGTGTGAAACCATAATTCTTTCATGAGATCTTGTGGCCTTTACTGTTGATGATTTTTATGCAAACCTCTTCTCACTGAATTAGGGACTAGTCATTTCCAGTGGGAAATTTCACAGGTTCCGATGACAACTGTGAAAGTATTCTTCATTACCACGTATGCTAATTATAGAAATAGTGATATAAAACTGCATCTTTTCCCTTGCGATCTCATTCCCCCTGGGCTTGCCTAGCATATCAGCTTGTTGCATAAGATGTAGGAACAGGTCATCTGGAAATAACTCAAGATGGGGAAAAGCAAAACCAATTTCTCGACAGTAGGAAGTGGTAGTAGGTCTGTCTTTAATTATATTATACATTTTTTCAGTTCCTATTAGAAAATTTCTTTTGGTTCCTGCTTGGAGAGTGTAAGCTGCCATCCCTGTCTTCAAGAGGTAACATCACTGATCTTAACCAGAGAGGCAGCCACATCCAAATATCCAAATGTGAAAGGTGGAAAAGGAGAAGAAATGCATGAAGTCATATGTATGAGTTCTTCAAATATGTAAGCAAGAATTATCTATGTGTGTGTATACACATATAAAACAAAAATAGATGAGTTTTATAATCAAATCATCCCTTCTCCTCCAAAATAACATTTCTGAATGTACTGCTTGACGATACATTGTGTGTAAAAAGAACGGCATTTCAGAGCATGTTCTCTCTTATCATTCCACCTATGCACAGCTGATGCCACTAAATTGGTATTTTTCTAATACCAGCCTGCAGCTGGGAAAAGCTCTGCTTTTAGAAATGCCTACTTGCAAAAACCATGCATATCCCCAATTATTGAGATTGTTTGTAATTAACAGTTCACCATTAATCACACCAAGTTTAAAATAGGTACTGTTGCTCAATACCTTACGGGAGGGAGCCATTGTTATGAGTAGCCCACGCTACGGGCAGGCAACAAAACACTGTGCAACTGCTGTCTGATGAAAAGGGAGCACTTGGCTAGAATAATATTGGAACTGAATTATTGCTGCATCTGCTGCTCTAAATTTCACTATATAATAAGTTTAAAACAAACAAAAAAAATCCTGAATGTCAAATGGTATTAGCAGAAGAAGCAATTAAGACCTACTCAGATTGAATTCTGCTATTTATTTTTTCTTCTTTGGCATTTTGACGGCTTGTTTTGTATCGGCTGCTACACAGGATGGTGAAGAAAGGTTAAGTATGCAGCATTTTACTAAAAGTCAGTTACTTAATATCACGAGTGTTTTCAAGCATCTTCAGCCCGGCTCTTGAGAAGTCCCAGCTACTTTTCACAGCAATTTCAGGTAATCTATACAGCTGACACGGATGCGTTCTGGGTTTCACAGAGGTTTCTTCTGAAATCCTTACCATTTTCAGTGCGTGAATTTTATATTTTGCTGTGGAAGTATCAGCTTGTCTTCAGTTCACTGAAGGTTCAACGGATCTCCCTTGGGAAATTAGGGGTTGGTTTTGGTCAGGCTATATTTCTAATAAAAAACATTTTGAAATGGAAAAATGGAAGTGTTTGAGCAATGTGTTTTATGATCACTTAAAAGAAAAGTTTACGTCCTTCTTTCTATCCAGAAGGACAAGATTTGAAAAACCGCATTTCAAAGCAGGGCACAAATCCAAGTAACCAGCTCCAAAATTATAAATGTGAAAAAGTGTTATGCAAAGTGATAATGCTAATGGATTGCTCTATATGGGAACAGCAATAAAAGCAGAAGAGAGCTGACGACCACTTCCCCCCTGCCAGCATACGCTGCTCTGAATTAAGCAGTTCACAGATCTGCCTTTGCGTAAGAAGCCACGTATTGTGCATTTAATGCTTTAGTGGAGAAAATATTTTTTTTCCCTTACTTATATTACTGGATTAGTGTGGCTGGTTTGATTTATTAAACATACTGTTGACTACAATCATACCTGACTTGATTTATTGTATATTTCTTTCACGATGGCATTAACTCACTAGAAATATAACTGGAACTGGGTCCAATTTAATCTCTGTTGAGGAAGGATCAGATCTAATTCTGCGGCTTTTTGGTAATAAACAAGGACTACAACTGTAAGAATTCTGAAAAGTTTCATGATGGTCCTAATTCTCCTGCTTATAAAAATAATAATAATAAAAAGTTCTTTCGGTGAAAGCAGCATTACTACAATGTTAAGTACATCTGAACCCCCCACAGGGCCCC
Organism: Burhinus oedicnemus; assembly: GCA_008921705.1. Lineage (NCBI taxonomy): Eukaryota > Metazoa > Chordata > Aves > Charadriiformes > Burhinidae > Burhinus > Burhinus oedicnemus. The sequence goes on along the minus strand of VFFE01007173.1, from coordinate 720,110 downwards.
AGTATGAACTATAGGATATTTTATTTAATCAGTGCACATCATTCTGGCAGAGACTAAGCGACATGGAGAAAATATTTTACATCTTCACGTAAACTTTTGGATACAAATTCCATATGGCCATTTGTTTGTCAAAAGGAGAAGTTAATAAGCTAAATAAACAAGGCATGCGGTAAAGGAAGAAAACTGTAGCAGTAGAGCAGGATGCAAAGCAAGAGAAGTGCCCAAACCCAGGACCACAGGTGGAATCAGTATGGCCTGCCACGGGAAGGGAAGTCGCAGAGCCGCAGATCCTGCTCCAGCTGCTCCTGAAAACACCTTGCTGTAAATTCCACCCCCTGCTTGTGGAGGAGGATTCTCACCCACATCCCCAAACTTGGGTTATAGAGAGAAAACACTGCCCATTTACAGCTCTTCTCATGTAATCATGCAGCTCCTGGACCAGAACTCCTTACGCTCGGCTCACCTGGGCCCAGGGATGAGACTGCCGCCTCCTTTTGCCCCTCTCCGTGAATCCGTGTTCCACGGTGGTGGTCTGTTTATCTAAACTCTGTACCCACTTGAGGAGTCAGCCTTTTCTAGTCTTGTCAGTAGCTATTTCGCCATGGATGACTACTGAGGGAGTTAGTACTTGCAATAAGCTGCTTCAGACACATTTTGCTGCTCCCTAGGCAGAATTCAAGCTGTCCTTTCTCTTCCCTGTCGCCCCTACGTGTGCTCAGCTCTGATCTTCCTCCAAGATATTCAAGGATACAAATTCAAGTTTGTAAATTAGTGTTCCACAAAGATAAGGCTCGTCTGGGCGTAACGCGCATCCCCTGTGCTTCAGCCCACGGATCAAAGGAAAACTGCACTCCGGATGGCCCTAAGCAACACATCAGGCCCAAAAGAGACCAAATGAAAAATAAACAGAAACCCAGGAAAGATTTTGGGTCAAAACTACTGAAAATGACAGAAACTGATCATAATGCACTTCACTGACAGCACCGATGCTAAAGCTGTGCCTGAAAATTTGTGTTCAAAAAAAGAGTAATGGGATTGAAGTACATGCTTAGAGCCATAAACGTTCCTAAATGCTTTCCAAAGTCAGGACTATTCTGTTACAGTCAGCAATTCTGGGATTTTTTTTGGCCAATTCATATGAAAAACTTACTTGGGATTGCCTATTTTCTTCCCAAGTATAACAAAAAGAAATACTACAACTGTTTAGAAATATGAAGTTTACTCTCCCTTACAGTTGTGTTTTTCTCTGCTGTGTGAGAAGTGAGATGAAGGAAAGTGAGTGTCAACAATACAAAGCCAAATAAGCAAATTCAGCTCTGATGCAGGTGGAAGTAACTCCCAAAGAAATAAGAGAGACTCCTTGCTGCTTATATTCAGATTGCACTAGGCTCTTCGTTTCTATGCCTAACTTGCTGGTGATAATAAAAACTGTATTTCAATGCCACAGTTCCTCCAATCCACTGCCAGTTACCAAATCCATGGTAAATCTTTCCTTGCCACTTCCATATGTTCTTTATAAAGTAGAGAACGTGGTGTACAACCAGTGTCCGTAGATCTGCGTCAGACTGAGTCTCCCAGACCGAATCCTTTACCGAACTAAATGCTGGAACATGAAAACAGCCTACACAGTTTTAAATAGTATATGGGCCTTCCCTGTGGAGAAACATCATTATAAATTATGTACAGTTAAATAATGAATACAGAGCAGATAAATGTAAGTATTTCTTTTACTCACTCTTCATTTGTTCATTCGTTTTATACGTTTTAGAGAAATAAGAGATTCTGCAATACTGAAGCAACCTCTGACAACAGGGCAGAAGAGGCCAGAACTCAATAATCCAGAATGTCTTTTCCAGACCTATGTTATTATTTTTTATTTTATTATTTTTTTATTTGGAGTTCTTGATTTTTATTGCTTAATTCCCAAGCTTTTTAATTAAAAGCAGTTGGGAATTTCTAAGGTAATTTTTTATTTGCAAAGACATGGTTAACGTAGTTCTGTCAGTACTGTTACTTAGGATATTGAACTTCCCCAGCTACAGCGATTTCACAAATTTTTCACGCTTTTAGTTGCTGAAGGTTTGCATTTATCTGAATAAAAAGCTTCTAGATTTGTTTTTAATTCAATCAGATCCACAGCTGGACTACTGCTACAAGGAACTTTCACCGATTTGTTGTAAAAACGGCTGACATACATTTTCTTGCCATTTAATTTATGTACAGTGAAAGCTGAAACTGAAAAGGAATATAGAACAAAATTTTCAGTATTACAAGCTGAAATAAGTTTGTCAATAAGTACATTAAAAAACCAAATTCTGAAGGACGTACAAATAGCGGTCATTTCAGAAAAGCTTGGCTCTAATACTCTTTGTGCATTTATGACTTATTCTTTTAAATTCTTGTATGCATCTCGGATGCTAAACTTTAAAGAGATAAATCTGTTTACTGGCACAGTGTTTATTTGGCCTGAAAAGAAAAAGTTTGTTTGTTTTTTAATCTGTGATAGAAGCCTATTTAAACTAGGCTGCATCTCATTACCACTGAAACTTAAAGCTCCTACCTGACTTCAGTCATGTTAGAAAACTCGGGGGGAGGCTGGTTAACAGTTTTGCAGTGTCCTAGCACATATTCATCATATTTGTTGCCTTTTTTCCCCCCAGAAATTCCATAAGGCAACACGTGAAACATATTGCCTACTGGAGACAGCGACGAGGGGACGAGGAGAAGGTGGTTTACCTTCTGTTCTTAACGTAAGCTTTCATGAAAGGGGTAACATTTAGAAAGCCAGTCTTGTCATGGAAGAGTACAAAAAATTTTCAAAACTTGCTCTTTCCCCTAAAACCGTGCCTTTGCCCTCTTCAGCTCTGCAGAAGTCATAGATTAGTAATTCAGTTTGATTTTTGTATTGAGGATTTAGAATTTGCTACTCTGTTGTTATTTAGAAAAGAACAGAGTATTCCAGTGCAACAAACACTTGGGCTTTCAAATTATTTGTATATTTATTACACTTCATTAGTACAATATAGATTTTTTTTTTTTTTAAAGTATTCGATAAAATGTCATTGCTATCCCCTATAAGATATTCTAATGGACTTCTTCCTCAGAAATTCAAGGAAGTGCTATTCAGAATGCTAATAAACCATTTACAAACAAAAATAATAAAAATCAAAGTGTAGGGGAAAAAAAAAAAAAAGAAGTAAGTTTTGACACATTGTAGTGAGGCCAAGCAAAGGGCTGGAGCAAATGAAGCACCAGCAGGAGCTGAGGGGCCTGGGTTTGTTCCAGCTAGAGACGAGACTTGGGAGCACATGCATGGAGGATATGATTGATGTCCTCAACTATCAAGTGGCTCTTGGAGAGAAAGTGGAATCAGTCTTCTTGGAGGTACATAGTGAAAGGACTAGAAACCATAATTGCAATTTGCAGCAAGGGAAATTCCCACTGGAGGTAAGGAAAACACTTTCATAATGAGGATAATTCAACAATGGAACCAGTTGAACAGGGACGCTGTGAAACCTCCATCACTAGAAATATTTTAAATTAAATGATCTCTTAGATTATACCAGAAGAGCGTAAACAAAAAAAATTAAGCAGAGATTCATATATTATTCTAATCTAAATACATGTTCAAATTTAAAAATGCATACTTTTGGGGGGAATGAATCCAGTAGCCTTAGAAATTGATCATAATAAACACATCACAAAACAAGATATGAGTGCAGGTGTGCAACATCAAGTATGTAAGAAAAACCACAAGATTTCTTTTGGAAGTATGCAAAAATTGTATGCAACAAAAAAAATTAGAACAGTGGCCAGTATTTTGATAAATAAATGCTTTCAGCACCCAGGCAACTGGATTCAGAGACTTAAATAAGGAAGTAAAGTGGCGCAAGCAAATTTCCTTTGACACAAGGTGGAAGGAAGGTTCAAAGGTTTATAATTATATCTATTTCATACTTTGGTGTGAGGAAGCTCACAAACCAGCCTCTCTCCTTTTTATTTTGTAGAGAGTTGCCCCTGTAAGCAGAGATTAAAACCGGAACTGAGAGCACATCTCAGCACCGATGAGTGATCTGAATTTACTCTCTGAAACTTTTTCTCCCCCACAAATATAGTCCACCCTTCCTGCTTCTTTCTTTCCTCTCAAATAACATGAGATGACAACTTGCTAAATCAGTAAGTCTGACTTGAAGGGTTTTAACACTTAAATGAAAAGCGTTTTGTTTTTGTACGCTCACTTAATCATCATTACTTTGACATGTATCAAGTAATACAAGGAATATGAGGTCAAGTTTGTCCCTGATGTAACATTCATGACTTCACTGAATTTGCTTCAGAGTCGAATCTAGGAGTGGGAAGGGGGAAAAAAAAAAAAGGAAAAAAGAAAAGAAAAAAGAGGTCATTTTAAAAACCAAGGAGAAAAAAAAAAATCTTTGAAGTAAAGGTTCACCTTGGCTATGAGACTTGATGAAAACAAACCTGTGACAAATCAATGACAGAAAGAGGATTTAAGAAAGAGGATTACTTTGTCAGCATTCTGCAGCATATGTTAGGTACAGTTTTTAAATTAGATTGGGGGTACATTTTTTGAATTGATAATATTCTGCTCATTATTTAATTTGGGAAAAAAAAAGAACTAATTTTTTGCCTAGAGATAATTACACTGATCAAAGGTTTATGCTAATGAATGTCTGGCAGACTGAGTCTTTTATTTTAATGGAAAGGGAAAGCAGTGTAACACTGGTAGTTGAGCAGCAGCCTCTTAGAGAAAATTCCTAAGTGGGCACAGTCTCTTTATTACAGCAACATAATAACTTCCTAGGGTCAATTCCCAATTCTCTCAGAAGCTACAAAGATCATCTGTCCTTCAGGAAAGTGACACAGCATGTTTACATTCCCATTAGGAAAAAAACCAAACTGAAATCTATTTACAAAACACCTGATCACTACTTTAAACAGGAATGCTTCCTTCAATCAGGGTCTCAGCTGAGCAGAACAAGATGACCTTCTGATGGCCCTGTGAAAAATGTGGAAAACAATGTGACTAGATCCATTTACAGACAGTTGAGCTGAGCACCAGCAACGTGCTGATCTGATGGAGTTTTGAGCTCTCTAGACAAACACTGCAGGAGGGAGTAACAGCAAACACAGTCATCTTGCATCCATGCAGCTAATAATTCAACTGTGAATGTCTTCCACATTCAAGTCACACAAGTAGTTCTGGTTCGAGGAATTACTTGTGCAAGTAGCTTTTCTCCAATAACAGTAAAGTGTTTATAATCTGTATCAGTGCCAAGCAAGTGCCTTGTCAATTCTCAGAGCTCATCTATAGAAACGAGTGGACATTTGTTTTTGACCAAAATGGCTCAGACTAACATCTACGCTCGCAATACAGAGCCCAGGAGTTATTCAACCTGCTGCTCCATTGCTATCATAAAAGCCCTCCTGTTAAGACATGGCAGAACACAATGGGATGCTACAGAAGCTAGTTTTCAAATAGAGTTTCTGCATAAAAATGGGAGAAAAAAGAAATCTTGTTCAAGATTTAAAATGTTTTCAGTCCTTGTAAGCTACTCTCAATCATATTTTTTGGTGAAGCTGTCTTTCTCTTGAAATTCAGACTACCAGAAAAAAAACTCAGGAAAAGAAATAAGACCTTTTTTTGTTGCTCAGTGTTGATACTTGGCAGCAATATCATTGAGCTAATACACAAAGGCTTTAAAAGAAATACTCTTCAAGTCTCCAGTTCCACTCTATGTTTGCCACTGTTATTACGCATCCTATTGGGAGCCTATATTAGCTTTAAAGAGGAAGAACAAAAAGAAGTGTAACTAACTCATACTACGCACCGGAACAAAACTAAGGAAGCTGTGTTCCTCCATAATCCTAAGAGACAGAGATGACCAGCATTAATATATATATATAAAACCATAAATACTTAATTGCTTGATTTCCTTGCCTATCATAGATAAAAATATGTGGAAATTTTCCTAGTCTATTGCTTTTGACTTTTCTCTGTCTCACGAGAACCTTACTTGTTTCTATAGGGTTCTACATTTGTCAAAAATGCCTCTCAGGTTATTTGGTATAATGCTGGCAACATAAAGAAGTTTCAGACTTCTTATAGCCTGGGTTTAAGTTCTGTATTAACTCAGAGATCATTTAAGGAGAGTCTGTGTAGATATATTGGTTGCATTAGAGGGAGGACAAAAGAGAAAAAGAGAAAACAGTTCAGCATCCCCTTTTCAGAGCTGGGTGAGCTCTATGTTGAAACATACATTCTTAGGCGTAGGTTTTCACAAATCTCAGGAGGAAATTCAGTGGCTGCATAGCCAAAGGGGAAGGATTAGTTGGAAACACATGTATGTTCCATCTGAGTACAGTTCTCTTTTGTAAATGTAGACATGTTATGCTAGTAAATGAAAAGGATAAATTCATGACTTATAGCTTAAATAAAAGTTCGTACCATCCACTGCTCCTGGTAACCACCTTTTAGCATGAAATAATTGACAGGTTTTCCTGTAGAATCCCAGAACTGTAATATTTTTTTTTTCTTGTTTTTCTCTGAAACTCCACTGTCAGTGTACATGGAATTAGAGATAAAACCTGTTCACCTCATTGGTGCGGTTTGCCCAATGATAAACCTGTCTAGTGCCTGTTCAATGATTTAGTAAGACTGGATGACTAAATGAAATAAGCTTTGTAAAATGGAAATGCTCTGTAGCACTCTGAACCTTCCTCTCAGACCTCAACACTAAAAGTCGCTCATCCACTTGAGTGGATTTACATCAGATGTCCATAGTAACAGCTTTACAGGACTAGGCTTTTGACAGAAAAGTTCATCACGCGTTCAGCCTGAGCTACAGAACCGAAACGCCTCATTCAGTAAGTTCATGCAGAAGAGGTCTCCAAGCAGTTGTTACAAAGCTTTAATGGTCCGGTGCAATAGGCCATTGAGCTCGTATGGCGTCCATTTGCAGGAAGGTTTTGCACACTTTGCGAGGTTCTCTGGATCACGCTTTATTAGACACTGAAGCCTACCTTTGGATAATTCCCATCTGGATTCTTAGCAATTTCCTTAGATTTAAATAGCTATAGAACTGTTTTTATTAGTCTCTATCAGATCCTAATTTATCACTCAGAATTACAGTAACCTCTTTCAGCCCAGAAAGCTCTATATCATCATTTGCTGCATTTAAAAAAAAAGTGTGAATGGCCTTCTGTGGCTGGCCTCTCGCATCTCAAAGACCCGGCTGGGCCTTGAGCCTGGACGATTCCATACAGCCCATTATCTTTCTGTACTGACAGTGCTTTGTCCTGATAATTACCTCCTTCATCATTTTGATATGCAAAATATCTGAAATCTTGAAGCTCAGCCACGATTGTTCTTCTTAAGCTAATAGCTCACAAGTTTCAAGCAGCTTTGTTCATCAGTTATGACAGACCATCTTACTTTTGTTTCTAAAAAATTATACTAATTTATAGATGTATTCACTTAATTTTAAGACCTAGCAGCTTGACTGGCAGCTTAAAGAAATGATGAACTACTAGGCGAAATTTTCTTTAGGCAAAACGCAGTATCAAGTTGCTACTAAAAAAGTTCCAATATTTATTTTCTAGTCTTTTCTCAAGTAATAGGGTAGTGAAGCAAAAATTAAAAGGTGTACAGGCATGAGATTTTGTTATCAACTTCTAATTGTTTCCATAGAGACGTACGTGGAAAAGTGCATTTAGTAATGTTTACATTGCAAAAGGGAAAATGTTTTGTTTATTAATTTTTATTAGCTTACTAATGTATTATAATTGTGACTTCAGTTCAGTTAACGCTGTATCCAATCCCAGCTGGAAACACAGATTGCATTCAAGGTGCAACTATGATGGGTTTCTTTAACATTAAGAACTTTTAAGAAAAATATATCAAATATTCCTTATCTCATTGGTTGGTGAGTTATGAATTGTGGGAAAAACAACCCAAACAAGTGCAAAAAAAGTTAGCTATACTTCATTATTTTTGAAAGCCTATAGTTTGGTCCTATCTCTGGAATTCTGGAGTAATTATCAGTAATAGCTAAAGGTAATACGACATTTTAGTAACATTCTTAATGTTGATACTGCATCCACTGAGATATATCAAAAAGTAAAATCTTAAATCATGTTCCGATAACACTTCCTAATCTATTTTAAAACAATTTAAAACAATATAACCCTTCAGAAATTAAGGATGCAATCATTCCAGATGTGGTTGATTTTTTGGCAGTCCCACAAATATCAAGACTTTGGGTCATACACTGTGCCTTCTCTCAGGACAGTATCGCTGTCATACAGCAGTTCAGGAAAAGAGCCAAAGGAACAGAAAAATACAGATGCTTGCAATGAAGACAGATTATTCTATCTTGGTGAAAACAAACTGTCATGCATTAAAGGAAAAAAAGCCCAACAATAGAAGATCAGGATGGCCTGAAGCGTAGTTTACTTGAGCACCTATGCAGTTTAAACCTCTTGGCTATTTACCCCAAAAACCCAAGTGGAACATCGGAACTTTCCATGAGCTTGTACATGTAGATACGTTGACACAAATAACATGTAGCGGAGTCTTAATAAACCCACTGTGCAGATAAATGGCTTCAATTAAGGTTCTTGATAGTTTCTACCAGGATATTTCCTTAGTCATGACTAATTTATCTTATTTTGTGGCTGGCTTCTTTCCCACCT
>VFFE01007173.1:596594-711378 GCA_008921705.1 Burhinus oedicnemus | reverse complement strand
CCCCCCCCCCCCCCTCTTTCTCCCCCCTCTTTTTACTAAGGCTTCAGGAAGCTGTTTGCCAGGCATACGAATTCTCATGAATTAGGGTGCGTTTAGAAATCTACCTTTTTCTTTACCCTTCAGCTTTTTCTTCATCTCTTCTATTTAAAAAGAGCTACCAGCACTGTACTACAATGAATACAGTAGAAGAAAATCATTAAATATAAATGAAAGGACGACAGATTCATAGGACTGCAGGAATATTCCCAACTATTGCAGTAAGGCTGTGATTAATCCACCAGTGTTTCTGCCTGGGTTTACCAGTTGCATTCTTGCTTAAGTGGGAGAGAAAAGAAAGCATCTCCGACTGAGCTAAAGCTCTTCCAAGACAACTAGAAATAAGCTGAAACACCAAGATAACAAAGAGATTAAAGCTCCACGCCGGCTGCAGCTGAGGGAAGACACATCAGCTGATTTCACAGATTATACAGTTAGAGCAGGGTAAGGATTTAAGGGAAATGAATTTGAGTTTGAAGAACCAAAGCTTATGGTAGGACTCAGCTTTGGCTAGGCACCGCGTTACACTCTTGACACGTCTCGCCACATCCCAAGCTCGGTCACAGGCATGGGCAGGAAGCAAAGGTGCTGGAAAACACGCATTTCGCACCGCTTGGAAATGCACTCTGCCACAACGTAGAATGCCAATTCTCAAAAACTCATCTGTTTTTAAGAGTACTTTGTGAATATTTAATCTCTCTCGTTTTTAAAAGACCACTGGCAATCCGGGTACCATTTTAAAGTGGAAACAGAAGGGGAGCAGAAGCAGGCTGGTAATATCACAGCATTACCTGCTCTCCTCCCAGGTCTAGAGCCTCATCCAGTGTAAAGTTTGGACAGATACTCGCAAACTGTGACTCCAAACCCCGGGCTCAATCATTTAAATTCAAGTCCCTGCAGACATAAACTCTGCCCTGAACAAGGTCTCAGTCACCCAAGTATCGCCTACACTGCTTATGATGGGGGAAGCCAGAAGCAGCAGAGACATCCTTTAATCCAGAAGTTATAGCACCCATTTTCATGGAAGAAGCAGGAAGTACACTCCAAACTTCATCCAAAGTCCACTGACGTAAACAGGTTTTCTTTGATTTTAAAGGGCCTTGACAAAAATTTATTAAAGTGATAGAATGTTAGAGGATATATAGATTCACGAAAAGCTAAGCAACTCCACAAGTTCCCAAACCTGACAAGGGTTCAGGATGACAGCCTGAAACTGATAGAAAGCATTGGAAAGTAGAAGACAACATGAAAAAGGCAGTGGGAGGAATGTACTAATCATGTGCTGTCACCACCCGGCTTAGAACATGAAACATTTAAGATGAAAACAAAACCAATCTGTCCAACATGCTGTTAGTATGGCAGGATATCAGGTCGTCATTCCGCACCACTGAGATCAGTGAGCGCTTTGGTTCAGACTAAGAGGAACTAAAGCTTTGATTTTACTGTGTTTCAGTGGAAAATGAGTAATGTGTAAATGAATTTATTAAATTATGAATCCATTATTAATGTCACTTAACACATGCAATATTTCTGAGGAAGTTATTAGGACTACTCCACTGCTTAAAGATTTTGTAAATCAAGTTTTCATGTAAATTATTAGAGAAATAAATGATCATGTAAACAAACTTGGTACCCAAACTCCTAGAATGGAGCTGCTCTCCTGGTTTTTTGAAAGCTGGGCAGATAATATAGACACATTTCAGTGTTAATAAGACCTAAATGCTTCGAATCAACACTTATTCTGCATTGAATATTTGGAGTACCTGTACTGAAATTTGTAGACTCTCTCTGGCATTGTTTTAATGTCCAGCTGTACATTACAATGACTAAGAGGTCCCTCCCAGCTCCCTCAGCTGCTGATATTTCCAGTTTTGTTTTTTTTTTAGTAAAGAACAAGTTAGACACTTCCCCTACCCCTGGCACAAGTTTTACTGTTTCTTCACTTCTGTTTGTCAGTCTCCCAAACACATTTATTCCCCAGGAGCCTGTTTGTCTTTTATTTATTGTAGAAGCTGAACTCTATTAAAATGATATACAAGCTATGGAACTGAAGAGCAAACTTTAAGGTTTTGGATAACACCTTATGAAATTAAGTTGACCTTCTACTAAATCTTTTTGCACAAACACTGCATCCAGATTAAGTATTTATAGGAGCCATCACTAGTTTCTAACAGCCATATTGTTGCAGCCAAAGCCTTTCGAAGGTTTCCAGGTTCTGGCTGTGATTTGAGGGGTCTTATATTTGGGTTAGGCTCTTGCTTAAGCAGCAGCAATACTGTAGGATCGTTACTTTTACAGAATTGCAAACTGAAATGTGAAGCATTGATTAGCTAGTTAAAAATAAATATTTTACCTTCTGCAAAAGCACTGAGAGATAATGTGATATGAAAGTGTTTCAATATTTTTTTCAACTAATTTATAGAGATTTTAGGGCTAGATCTAGAAACATTAATACCAGTAGGAATTGTGAACAGTGAAAGCATCACAACTTTGTAGTGTAGTAATTTCTCAGTTTTAGCATTGTTATTCCTGTTTGAGGTCCCAGTCCAATGGAGCATGCTTATTCAGGATAGAACCTGATCAAGTAGAACATGCAGGTCAACATTTTATCTTGAATTCGGTTACATGAAGAGCTTATGACTACAAAGTTACAGAAATGAGAGAGGAACCCATATTGGCATGTTATTTTTTGAGCCATAAGGAAAGCTTTAACATGGATTTGCTGCTTTAGGTGGCCTGTGTCTCGTGAATGTTTGATGAGACGTATACATGATAGGTATTAGTAAAAGACTTTGCCTACAGGTCCACTTAATATGTGGCCTATTTACCTACAACTACATAAATATTTTCAAAAGATTGTTGCAATCATATATGATCATATAGCCAATCTGAGACATTGTCCATTTGATCTATTTGCCTCTCTCAGTTTGAACTATTACTTCCCTGTAGTTCTCCATTACTTTCCTGCAGGTTGTTTACCAAGCAATGAACAGAATACTTTACAAACACGCGCCATTCGACCCCATAACTTACACAGTAAACCAGGCTTTTAAATTGTGTAATAACTCATTCTTATAATAAAGATTTAAAGAGAGTATCAGAAGGGACAATTTCATTTATTTTTCTATCAGAGGCTTAGGTGAAGAATGATTTCAAAAGAGAATAATGTTTCTGGGACTCAGACATTCAGGCAAAAAAAGTAAATCTATTGAGCTAAATTGCCCAGGGATATCCAAAGATAACTAAATCAAAAGTTCACAGATGCCTCAGTACTGCAAGATGTCTAAGTCAACTTCATGCTTCTAATTCTCATTAATCCCACTGAAATTGGGTACCTAAATATCTTACAGATCAAAGCTCAGTTTTCTGACTGAATAAAGTAAAGTCTTGCACTGGGACCCATTTTATGAGTAGTCCCACTGATTTTTAATCTTCTGACATTCTGATCTGTCAATATTTTTAATATTTGTTTAATTTCTCCAGGAATGGTTTACTTGAATGTTCAAAATTTTAGCTGGGAAGTGTTTTGGGTTTTTTCATAGATGTTTTCTGTCACTCAGGAAGGGATTAAGCTTTCTTTGCCCATTAAAACCAGTAAATGATGCCATGGATTGGTCTAAAACATAAAGCAGATTGTAAAGCACACCACAGAGCCGCTTGATGCGACTGAATGAAACCTAATATATGGAAATTCTGCGCATAAGGAATTGCCTCGCTGCACCAAGTCAACCAAAAGGTTTTCCTGCAGGGCTCCATCATGCAAAACACCAACCATCCAGATTCTGGTCCACAGAAACAGGCACAAAGTTCAGCCTATGTCTAGACACAAACCTAAAGTACCTGCTGAAGTGCTTGGCTGTTCCTCAGCCCGTGCAGAGCTGAGCCCCCAGTAGACCTTCCTGCAGCCTGGTCACAGGAGGGGCAGGACGGAGCCCTGTCCGGGGTGGGAGACTCCCTCTCCCCAGGACCCACCAGATTTGGTCTGATAAAGACACGGCTCCAGTTCCACAACAATCAGGAGTTTTAACAGCGGCATGATTTGTACTTCATATTGAGAGCGGTATAGCTGACAGTAGGCTCTGTAGACGCTGGCAGTTCACTTTAACGTGACTTTACTACTAACCAAAGTGAAGGATTTACATCACACCAGGTAGGAGAGACCAAGCAGTCTGCAGGCAGTGCCATTCCTCTTTATCTCAAGTAACCTTGCAAAGGTGCCTCATTCCCTTCCTACAGGAAATTTCCTTCTTCAGTTTTTCTTGAGAGGAAAAGTAGTAATTACAAAGGAGAATGAATGGATTCATGATGAAATTTACTGTTCCTACTGGAAGGAAAAATGTAGTCATTTCTTGTAGAAGTTGCTCGTAAGGCATTTAAGACTTCAGATTTAATTATTCCTTTGTATGTAATGTAATTATGCATTTTCTATGTTAATGATCCCTTTGTATACAAACTATGTTTTTGCATACAATTACTTTTGAAAGAAAGGCACGGTTATTTTTACTGCTGCTAATTAGCCGAGTTCTGTGTTCCAGCTCCCACCGAGTATTTTCCCTTTTTATTGTAATGTGCAAAGTTAAAACTCTAGAACCTGGATATGCTTTGCAATATTTCTGGGGTTTGGTTTTTTGTTTGTTGGGTTTTTTTGGTGTTGGGTTTTTTGTTTGGTTGGTTTTGGTTTTGTTTGTTTGTTTTTTAAATAAAAACTTCTGATTTCAGATTTTTTTTTACCATATTCACCTCAGCCTCTCCTTACTGAAGGATAAATTCAAAGAAGCTCAATAGCAGTATGTGTTTCCCCTCACTGAAGGAGCCCACAAAAACATACCTCTTTTCATTGTCTAATGAATGCTGAACCTGATTTTTTTTTTCCTGGGAAACCTTACTCCCATGCAGTTAAGACTCAAGGACACTGCAGCCTGCTTGCAAATATTCCACAGAGCTATAAACAGCCAAATTAGTAAACTGAATTATTCATTGCAAATTATTTGCTTATTTTTACAGAGCACATTGTGCGCTATGTATAATTGCTGTTACACATTCTTCTCATAATGTTGATTTTGTGGCTAGATTTTATTTTTCCCCGAGTTTTCCATCCTCCCTCATCTCCTTCCTGTATTATGATGCTATTTCACTAAAATATCCTTTCACAACCAAATTCCAAATTGGTTCTGTGTGAAACATAATAGCCACTTTCTTCCACTGTCCAAAACAGCTCTTCAAATTAAAAAGAAGCGACAGTCACCGTGATCTAACAAAGACGTGACAACGATAATAATGTTGGGCAGTATTCATTATGAAGGCAAAGAATAAAGACAAAAAACTAGGCAAACAGTCCAAAAATGGAGACTGCAATGAACTGATATAACACAATAGCATCGCTCTACCTATTTGGAAATGCTAATGAGACTGCAAAGACAAAGCCATACAGGGGAAGTTTTACATCATATAATAACGAGGCTGTAATAGCTGTATTGGAACTGGAAGAGGCAAACCTACCGACTCTGTTTCTGCTTAGATGATCAACAACTTCCCTAAGTGCTTCGCAGCTTTCATTCGAGTCGCTGTTTCACTATAATTGTCTCTATATCTGCACACACAGTGATTAATTTAAAAAGCCTTATGAAACCGGCCAAATAACTGCTGCTGTCTCCTAAATAACTTCCCTTCTCCTAAAGGCTGAACCTGCCACAACCATTTGCAAGCGATGAGGCTGTCATGGCCGGCCACTGAAAGCGGAGGACAAGCCATAGAGACCGCCAAGGAGATGGTGTAAGCCATCTCCATATATTAGGTCTGTTCTCTAGTCGGGTGACATAGCGTATTTGGACCACCAGTAGGAATTACTGGCATGTAAATAAGGGTCAGAACATTTGGGTAAAAGCAAATAACCCCAAAATATTAGATATAACTTCAGAATTAATAGCTGCTGTGAGTTCTCCATTCATACTTTTGTTCCCAGGTTTATCTATTCACTGCCGTGGAGCTAGAAATTATAACTTTAGACAAAGAATGGGCTGGGGGGGGATGTAGCAGGAAAGTACGTGAAAGAACTCCCAAACAGAAAATGCTTCTGTGATGGAAGAGATTGTATCAGTACTTATATTTCCTGGTTTCCCCAGATTTCCTCATGTTTAATTTCTTATTTGATTTTTTTTTTTTTTTCAAAAAGACCTCCTGCTTTTTAAATAAGAGAAAATGATTCTTCAGTGGCTGAAACATCATTATTCTGTGCTCTTAACAGAAGTCAGGTCTATAGTGCAGAAATGTACTTCCCAACATTTAGATTAATTAGAAAATCAGATTTATCACATTGTTATGTCCTTTCCCTCCTTTTGCTTCATATTAGTGCTTAGATAAATTATGTTCTGTTCATACAGAAAATTAAGTTTGAATTCTAATTACCTCCCTCTACTTTTTCAAGTAGTGATTTTCTTTTTTATATTTTTTTTTGCATGAGGCTCTATTCAAAACAAGAAATATTAACACATAGACCCTAAACCTTGATGTGATAAATGGATTCCACTTCCATACATTTTTGTTTTCCTTTCTTTGGGAGAACTGAAATTCCACTGGTTAATACTTAACACTCCACATTTTCTTACAGTTCTAATCATCCAAACTGGAGAAGAAAAACAATGTCATTCAGGTGACTAATCAGAAAGAGATAATTATGAATAATGAGCATAATCCACAGCGTGAAACTTACTTCAGCAATCACTGTGATATTTTTATACAGTTTTTAGCTTCAATCAGAACAGGTCAAAATGCACTGTTAAGATAAAGAGACGAAGGCAAATGTCTAATATAAACTACTTTAAGGTCTTTGCATACAGTTCTCTTATACCATATGATAAGAATTCCACTTAAAGTCAGAAGTGAGCAATATGAAATTGCAAAAGACCATTTTGGAGATCCTGTGGCTGAACTGTGACAGACACAATACTCTGCAATCATGGGCTGTCCAGATCTTTTGCACCAAGATACACAGATACAATATGAAAACACTGCTGTAATACGTAGAAGCTGTACGCTTACTTCTGGACTTTCTTCCTATCTGTATTGCTCACTCAGTGGAAGATGAAGAGTACTTAACCCAGGTACTAAGGGCATATCTAAGGAAGAAAATCTACACAAATTCCCAATACCAAAAAGGTCTCAGTAACTAATCACATTTTATTTCTCTGGAAGAAAGAAGCAGTTAAAACTAACGTGGGCAGAAGAAACTCTATGAACTATTCCAAGAAGTGGTATTAATATTTAACTGAAGAACCCAAAGTTGTACATTTATTGCTGGAAGCCAATCGTGAGAACACATCTGAACTACTTTAGATGGACTAGTGCATTCACTGGGAACAGGGTGAAAGTCAACCAGCCAGAGTCTGAAACGGTTATAGTCTGTGAAGAGGCGTTCTTTGAAACACTCCTCTGCTAGTAACGATGCTTTACCTTATAAGCACTACCACTGCCGTGTCCTTTGTATCTCTCCTCTCAAAATTCCTTTCTTCCTCTTTTTAAGTTTGAAGTGATGGAAGCGATCTAAACAGAAGTCCCAGAGGGCGTTTATTTGTCTGGATTTACTTTTCCCGAGAGACATGCTATAGGTCTCTATACTGACCTGGACACTCGTTCATCTCAATAGATTCAGTTGCTGGATGATTTTGTGCAGAGTGTAGAGACCCAACACCATTCATCTTTTTTATTCCCCTGGATTAAGTCACTGGATAGCCTAAGGAAAGAGAAATACAACACTCGCTAACCCTCATGGGAGGAAAAAAAAAGTGCAATATATTTTCTACTTTATGTTATAGCTCATTGTATTGTTTTATCTTTTCAAGAGTAATGTTCATTGCACTGGAATATGTCTAGCAGTAAACAGTTCTGCAGTTATCAGATGTCTCAGCTTTACTCCAGCATTTAACCCGTATCTAATGCCTTAATGCTTTGTATGTTCAGGACCATACGCACCATTCCCTTCCAATTCAGGGAGTGCTTATAAATATCTGTTCTTTATAACATATTTCCAGAAAATCATTAGCATAAGTTACTATTGACAATTTTTCTTTTTTTTAGTTCTCTTTCTTATCATGCACCTGACAGGAACAGACATTTATTTAGTTTTACATATCAATATTTAAAGGGCAAGGGTCACAAGCACATATATCCAATACATCCAAATCAGAATACGCTAACGAGAGGATACCAGAGATTTTAATGTTGTCTCCAATATAAGCATTCAGCGTGCTCCATCACAAATAAACTACTCTTGATGTTCCTTTTAAATGCAATGCAAAACTGCAAAACCCTTACAATTTCACTAGTTTAAGTACTATTTTAATGAGACTGCTCTCGCAGTGCAGTGCTGCTTCATGTGAGTCATTAGCAGAATGAGGTTCAAACAGGTTCTTC
Source organism: Burhinus oedicnemus (assembly GCA_008921705.1). Taxonomy (NCBI): domain Eukaryota; kingdom Metazoa; phylum Chordata; class Aves; order Charadriiformes; family Burhinidae; genus Burhinus; species Burhinus oedicnemus. Next base: position 702,933 of record VFFE01007173.1, on the reverse strand, counting down.
TCTCACACCCTACGCTCATCACAGTGTTTTCGTTTTAGCTTTACCTTACAAAACACAGACTGAATGCGAGAGCAGGACCTTACAAATTTGTGAACCCGCTTTGTCTGAGGCACGCACGTAGAAATTATATCTGAGCTTGTGGGGCCTCAGCAGCTTAGCTTTCCTAGTTCAACTACTCTTTATTAATAATACCTTCTCTAAAAACTCAATCAGCTTTATTACTTGGCAAAATGTGACAGAACGCAGATGCAGCCTCTAATATATAATTTACAAAGGCAATTATACTCTCCGTGTGAATAAGGGGGATGGGAAGCTGTTGGTAACTACACCTGGAGAAATACTGGCATAGCTTCACAAGGATTATCAAGAAAACCTCCTGCAAGTTCTTCTAGTTTTGATGATCCCTGCACTGATTCACACAGGTCTGTTTCTGCACTTCAGAATCTGATTTCCAGATCCAAAGCCAGATAAATCTCAACATCCATTAAGACATTTCCATTTTCATTACTTTTACCATTTTTCATTTGTAATAAGAAAAAGTTACTGATCCTCATTCCGCTAGTTTCTTTCCTACCATTTCAAGCAAATGATATGCTTCATTATCATTTCATTGTCCCCTTAGGATAGTAAATAGACAGTCACAGCAAGGATATAGCTGTCTTTTAGAAGTAATGAATTCAGCACTTCTTCTAGCCACCCAGGAAGTTAATTTTATAGGTGTAACTGGAAGCGTTAGGGTGCTGATGAAAAGAAACATCTGAGCAGTAGCATCCGAGGGTCAAAGCCACAAGCGACTAACACTGAGCATAGTGGTGGGTTGACCTTGGCTGGAGGCCAGGGGCCCACCAAAGCCGCTCTGTCACTCCCCTCCTCAGCTGGACAAGGGAGAGAAAATATAGCAAAAGGCTCGTGGGTCGAGATAAGGACAGGGAAATCACTCACCAATTCCTGTCACAGGCAAAACAGACTTGACTTAGGGAAAATAATTTAATTTATTGCCAATCAAATCAGAGGATAATAATGAGAAATAAAACCAGATCTTAAAAACAACTTACCCCACCCCTCCCTTCTCATTGGTCTCAACTTCACTCCCCATTTTCTCTACCTCGTCCCCTCGACTAGCGTAGGGGGACAGGGAATGGGGGTTACGGTCAGTTCGTCACACATTGCCTCTGCCACTCCTTCCTCCTCACACTCAACCCCTGCTCCAGTGTGAGGTCCCTCCCACAGGAGACAGTCCTCCACGAACTTCTCCAATGTGAGTCCTTCCCATGGGCTGCAGTTCTTCATGAACTGCTCCAGTGTGGTCTCCCATAGGGTCACAAGTCCCGCCAGCAAACCTGCTCCAGCATGCGCTCCTCTCTCCATGGGGCCACAGGTCCTGCCAGGAGCCTGCTCCAGCACAGGCTTCTCACAAGGACACAGCCTCCTTTGGGCATCCACCTGCTCTGTCACTGGGTCCTCCATGGGCTGCAGGTGGATATCTGCTCCACTGTGGACCTCCACGGGCTGCAGGGGGACAGCCTGCCTCACCATGGTCTTCACCATGGGCTGCAGGGGGATCTCTGCTCCAGCTCCTGGAGCACCTCCTTCTTCACTGACCTTGGGTGTCTGCAGGGCTGTTTCTCTCATATTCTCACTCCTCTCTCCCACTACTGTTCCACCACAGGTTTTTTTGCCTTATCTTGAATATGTTATCCCAGGGATGCTACCCCCATCTCTGATGGGCTCGGCCTTCGGCAGCAGCAGGTCCATCTTGGAGCCAGCTGGCATTGGCTCTATCTGACATGGGGAAAGCTTCTAGCAGCTTCTCATAGAAGGCCACCCCTGTAGACCCCTCCACTACCAAAACCTTGCCATGCAAACCCAATACAAATATTTAGCTATCCTGAGGCAAGCTGCCCAAGTGAATGACTGGAAGCTCACTTGACTGAAATTCAGCTCTGCAGGTGCCACATAGGCTCTGCAGACACGTGAGATAGCTCTGTAATAGCAGAGCTGAAATGATTAACACTAAGCCCATGATTAAACTTAATGGGAAAAAAGAAACCCACGAGAAAACAGGATACAAGCATTCTTCCACTGGGGAAATCGGGATGTCGGGTGTCTTCAGAGAACTTAGCAAATGAACAAAATTGAGTTATCTATGACCCAGTGACAGCGGCCGCTGTGCTCTGAAAGAGGACTGCCGCCTCCAAGGTGTACTAGGCAGTGACACGCCTGCCTAATTTACCCTGACCTTGTGAGATCCTGATCTGACCTCTGCCTGACAGAAAGGGAACACATGCCATCTGCCTCTAAAAGGTGCTTCATGAGGAGATTTCAGGCAAATCTGAATATTGGCCACACTGCAGAAAGCAGCGTGCGGTGTCCGGTAGCAGAAACGGGCTGTAGAGACCTGCAGTCGTGCAGTTAACCTCTGTGACTGCAAGGCCCCATCTTCCACTCCGAACTCCCAGGACTAGCGTGGGAGGGGGTAGGCGGGAATGAGGCAAGAGGATGGTAATTTTTTATTTTTTTTTTTTAAAAAAAAACACAAGAGGAATAAGAGGGAAGGGTTTCCTTTGCACAGCTCTTTAGAAGAAAGCTCATGGGTACCTAGCCTTATTTAAGGACTTCAGGCTGCAAATCCAATTTTAAAGAGGTAGAGATCCTCCAGGTACAGATCTTGCACCTCTCAGAAAAGCACCTGGGAAACAGTAGGATTCTCGTAACACCATTTTTTGAAATGATTCTCTAATTTCTTTCCCCTTTGCTCTGTAAAGGGACTCGGGTACCTCAGTTATAAATCTAGAGTCTACACTATAGACAAGAATCTAAAATGCAGGTGTCGCAGCAGATAATGCCTACTTGTCTAAGTTTTTGATTGACAATAGCTTTTGATTCCTTCCTAAGCAATCTGAATCATTTACAGCCTTTCTTGACCTTCATTTAAGTATATGTAAATTTTATGCATCACCTACCCTACCTAAATCACAGGTATAATAAATATAATAAAAAGCTTAAACGTTTGCACAGTACTCTGAGCTCCACCAGCAAGTAGTTTCACACAGGAGAAACACATTCATATCCAGGGCTTTAAATAGCTTCACCAAAAGAAAAATTCAGTGTACCTTGGATGCAAAGAGTATCATGTGGAAATGGAGAGCATTAAAGGAAAGCATAAAGTGTCTTCACTGGAACTGGTGTTTGTACATGTATTTAGAAAGACTGCTCATGATGTAACAGGGTGGGTGAGAAAGTCTCCAGGAATCTATCCACTGACTGCATAGAAGTGTCAGCAATCCTTTCTGCTGACATATCACTTATTCCCAGCCTATCCACATATGTCACTGGCAGAAACTCTATGCTGCCAGCCAGACCCAAGGGAAACCAAAGAAAGAGTAATTAATTCTCAAGAACTTCCTCAAACTGCCTCCAGTAGATCCATCAGAGCTCCCCGCTCCAGCTGTCTACGCTCGAGGCAGAGACTGCAGAAAAGACTCCGGCTGCGCCACCTTTCTCTTAATAATCTGCACTCCAAAGGTTTCCCTCTCAGCTGGCTAGCAAAGCATTTCTCTGGCTCTCCCCATCGCTGTTATTCACAACCACACACCAGATGGGAAGCTCTGAAGAGAAACAGAAAATTAATTCAGCTTTCTTGATGGAGCAACACAAAGAAAATGCTCCTTAAGGACCCAGCCTTTTCTTCAGGCTCCCGCTGCGAGGAAATCTACAGTTTGCACATAGATACTACAGCGCAGAAAGTGATATAGCATGGCCCCCACACCATGTTTTACCCTTGGGGAGTTTGTGGCAGCTGAAATACTTGTTTTAACTTACTGCTACCTACTGACTTCTGAAGCAAAAGCACTTTAAACATAGTCTTCCCTGGTGTAGAAGTCTATGCTGAAAATTTCACCAAGCAGAGGAAAGAACCAAATGTAGGTCTCATGTACCAACCCATTCTGGGTTGTTATAAAAAAAATTAGCACCTGGGCTAAAGCGCTGGAGACTTTTCTTTTTGTGTTTTTGGCTGTTCTACTCCCTTTTTTTATTCATGACTGTCCAAGCACGCTCAGTGCACAAGTCTAAAGGATAAACAAAAGAAAACAAAGTATCTGTCCTCAAGACATCTGGTCTCCTCTTTTCTCACCCATTTTCACATCACAAGTCTCCATAACTGTAAATCCCCCTTTGCATTACTGAATCAATGAATGAATAAATAAGCAGATATATTTAAGAGTTGAGAGGACACAGATCTGCATAAGAGAAGTCACGAAGCAGCTACAAAGGAAGGGATGAAAGATACAGAGGTCATTAGAATAAGCAGAATTCTGATGATAAGAAACACTGTAAAACCTTGAGTTTGGATTTAAAGGCAACTGTTGTGCTTGGAGCAAACGAAGACTTCAGAATAGGAGCGTCATGTTTAGCAATGGAGGCAATGCAGTCTGGTGGATTGCATAACGAATGGGTAATTAAGCAAGATGAATTTTTGACTTACATTTGTGACCTTGGGCAGGCGATTTCAGTTCTCAGTACTATAATTTCCACATGTTGATCGCTGTCCACACGCAGCGTTAGCACAGTAGGACAGGCAGGTTACGTTGCGTTTTCAGGCTAACACCAGAATATAAGTAACAAGTGGTAATAATACTAAATTAGAGAAGGGAGAGCATTAAAGCTCCACAAAAGTGTTGATAAAATAAAGATACATCACAAGAATATCCTGCTCAGCTGGATGTTTCATTACTGCTGTGCTCTATCTTTACTAGATCAAGAAAAAAGTTACTTAGGGAAATTAACTGTTGTAAAACAAAGGACAAGAGTAGACCCTGAAAAGTAAAGGGTATTTTTGCCAGCATGCAAAGCCCTCATTACAAGACAAATTTTCCTCACTTACTCCAAATCTGTACTTCATTACCTGACTAATCTTAAAAATCAAAAGGAAATACATGCTACATGAGAAAGAATAAAAGAATTGGGAGAAAAATCTGGAATAAGTTTTGTTTCTTTCCAACTTTACTTATCCATCCTAAATGTTTGCTTTCAGAGAAGACACTGAAATAAGAATAAAGCAGAAACACAGCACAGGGAATAAGCACGTATTCCTAATTATGAAATTGTATTTTATTCCCAAGACAGCTGACTTTTCAGTATATTTAATAAAGGGAAATCAAGCAAATGGTTTCAACCGTTAATGAGAGCTCCTGGGAAATTAAAAATTATAAGAGAAACAAATTCCCATGTAGGGGCAAAACAGAGAAGCTGTAATTATGGCTAAACAGTTGACAGATTATAAAGTAATACTTTGGCACAAAGTTGCGAGAGAATTTCTAGTATTAAGACATCCTTTGGAAACTCACTCAGCACTATTTATTTCTACTTATATTCTGCCTTCTACTTTACACTGGCTGTATGGAAATAAGGGATTTTTCAGTGGTAAAATAATTACAGCCCGAGATGAAAGAAAGTATTACCATCTGACTTGTTGAAGGATTTCTATCTATTGTAAAGCTTGTTTTCGAGATTCTTGCTCGCACTGAGCTGTTTCTTAGTCCAAAGGTATTTCCGCTGCAGTTAATGGGGGAAGAGAACGTCAGGATCTGTTGTGTTGTGCCAGCTGAAGGTCAGTTTCTATGGCACCAAAGGAGTTGATAACAATATAAAAGAACAACCCTTTCTACTACATCACTCTTGACTTGAAATCTTATTCTTCTGGTGATTTTTTTTTGAACTGGACATCCAAATGTATGACCACTTGGAGACTAAAAGTAGACCCATTCCTTTTCCTCTTCCCTCTCCTAAAGGAAAACAAACCCAGACTTTAACATAAAGTTACAGGTTTCATAAGATGTTTTGCTTTGCTTTCTACCAATGATTTAGGTACTTAGTGCCCAGCTTCAGGAGTCCAAAATAAAAGCCGAGCACATTTAACACTTTGCAAATTAAACTCAGCATCTGATTAAAGATTTCCAGTGAACTTGTGAATTTAGCAATATTTCTTTCTCCCTAGCATGAAAAGCATATTTCTTCTACTGACAATCTGCCAACGAGCCTCCTGAAAACATTAAGAAACACAAGTAGTTTACAGTGCCTGGAAACATTTGTCTCCACCATAATTAGCTTATCTTCACTGTCTTTCAGAAACCTGACCGCCCATATTTATGAACGTGTATATACATATATAAACACACACACTTTGGGATGCCTTCTTAATTACCTATACTTCCATGCAAATTCTAATTTAATTTCAATTTCATAGCAATTTTTCCCCAAACGCTTTCACATTGCAAACTTTCTCATTCTTCCCGGAACAGTGTGTTACACATTTTCTCTTAACTTTGATTGCTGCTTGCACTTCTATGTCCAACTTCCTTGCCTTTTTTCCAATAATGCTAATTTTTTTTCTCTATATTAGTCACACACAACTCACAAAACCTTTGGGTACACACCAATTTCTCCTGAACACTTTCATTTCTTTCTGCACTCTTTCAGCCTATTACCGATTCGCAGAGTACCTCTCCAAGTCCTGACCTTTCTCTTCCTACCTGTGGGGCCCGAAACTCAAAGTTCTGCCTTAATATTTTCCGATATTACTCACTCAACCTTACCCTGACTGAAGGCCTAATTAGTTTAGTGACTTTCCCAACTGTTCACCTACCATCACTCAAATCTTATTTATCTGTTGCTTAGAACTGACCATGAATCAACACTTAGTAAGCTTCCTGCTTTATTTACCATGCAATACAAGCAGCTTCTTGTAGTACGGCTAGAACAGTGAGCAGCAGTAGTAGGTATGCCTTTCACATGCCTGTTGGCTTTTGGCATCTTTGATTGAGGAAGAAATTTAATTTCCTATCACTGGCTGTCTGTACTTGCTGTAACTCTTTGCATGGAGTGATGAAGACGACACAGAAATCTCGAAGTCTGAACTCTGTTCAGGTGAACAGCCAAACTAGAGACAGATCTGCGCTTCAGCCAAACAGTACGCTATTTGCATCAGAGACTGTAAAAATCTCAGGACTGAACTGGACTATTATGAATTTGATGTGTTGCCAGTCCTAAGAATAAATCTCTAAGGGTACTTAGTGTAATCTGTTACAGTACAACTAGAGCTTCATGTGAAAAAGCAAATAAAGAGAAAGAATATACATGTTCTCCAAAAATTTAGGAATTAACACAGGTCCCCTTGAGTTTGGGTCCAAGTATGAAGTTAATAAAACTTCATTTTTCTTTCAGCCAGGTTGTCGGTTAATTCATTCATTTTGCAGAGGACAGAATAAGCATTTTTGTTTTGTGCTGTGTTTCTGGTTCAAGTCCTCATTGATCCTACACTTAAACCTGCCTCTGGTAAATTTAGCATTAAATTACTAGAAGGACTGGCTGCAGAAAAGCAATGGATCAGTAAATATCTATGCTTTCTTACTCACTACCCACTGGACAAATTAGTGTCTAAGAACATCTGGAATGGGATAAGTACTCTGCTTTTTCCTCCACCTTGCTTCCACTTGTCTCCCTTGTTCCTCAGTTCCTCTCCTCCCCCAAAATGCCTGGAGGAGGAAAAACTTCACCGCCTCAGAATACAGTCAGGTTTTACTAGGAGAAGGTTATGTTCTTACGTCACCCTACTCAGTAAGTGAAAATAAATACAGAATTAAACCCTGTAGGCAGCTCTCATATTACAAAATGCCGTGCCGTCCTTTCACCTTCAATTCATTAACAGTGGTGACTGATAAGAAGCAGCACCTTTCCCCTGCCCCCAAAAGAAGGCAATGTCTTCTTGCGGCGACCCGCTGTTGTATTTCTGCTGTTTCATTTTCCCTTCCTATGACCTTATGCTACTGCTGCTACGCATCAGTCATCATTATCCACCAGGGCTTTTTGCAATGTTCTTGAACAAAGTCTTTCTTGTTGCCTTTACCATTTCATCCTGTAGTGATGGTGACTGCATGGTGTCTGGCAGGGAGGCCACGGCACGCCATGAGACATCGTTTCAAATGCCCTAGAACTTGTCTTTTTCAGGCCAGGTCTTTCCTTGAAGAAAGGGACACATTTGTGATGATATGATATTGGTATGTCTTTGGAAAATAGGTATTTCCCATTCCCTGGTAATGTCTGCATGACACATTTGTGATGATATGATATTGGTATGTCTTTGGAAAATAGGTATTTCCCATTCCCTGGTAATATCTGCATGATATCTGAAAAATATTTAAAAGGCTCCAAAAAAAAAAAAAATTAAAAAAAGTTGCCGAGTATCACATCTTCTACTCATCATAGCAATAGACCTATGGTTTTCTAGCCAAAATACCTCTCTCGTACATTTTAAATCAAAAGACTGGCTTTTGCACCCAGGAAGCTATCATTATCCGTGATAAAATATAGAGACAAGTACATACCAGCATGAATTTAATGGGAAAAGCCTGCAGATTTGCCTCCTGTTGTTCACAGAATCATTGTAAAACCCCAGAGAATTAGGAATAAGCCTACTTCTATTCAAAATACAGCAGAGTGGAAATGTTCCTCTTAAGTAATTTTAGATGGAGAAGTAGTTTATCAAACCAAAGACGTTATGATTCTTGAAGCAGCAATAACATATGGTTTATTCTTCTTACCTGATCTGCTGCCTGTGCTCCCTTTCCCCAAGCTGCTTATATTTTAGTCCTACGTCTGCTCTGTCAGATCTTTTGCAAAGCAACTGTAGACCTGGCAGCAATTCAGGAATTAAACCAACAACCATTTCTGATCAAAAGGAGAAACACTGTCTGGAAAGCAAGATATAGAGAATTTTATTTTTTTTTTTTTAAATCAACATCTTTATTATTACATTGCCATTTTGGTACCCGACCTTATTTTGAAGTCATGTGAAATCCAGGCACAGGAGTAGCAAACTCAGAAACACTTTGCATAGACCAGCTCTGGAGCAAGGGCGAGGGGAGAAACGGGTGCAGAAATACATAAACTGGTTATACATGAACCTGCTCATGTCCAGCTTTTTTGTAGATGCATCTAGGCTCTTCTAGCCCTGTATTGATAAATCTCTGATTGATTCATGAGCCCATATTCCACCTGTTCCTAAGCAAATCCCCACACTGATAGTTATGGAAATATATTCAAGATCGAATCCAAATTTCCTGAATCAATGAGGCCTTGAGTCTGCTGTGCAAATGATTAGGTTACTGCGGTGGGATGGGAGATAAAGACAGAGGAAGAAAGACCCAAAAAAATAGTCACTGCTAAGCTATTGTAACTAGCAAAGAAGCCACGTTCTGTTTTCCACAGAAGTGGAAGTAATAGGAGTGCGCAGATCCTCTCAGCCGATAAAAGTGGAATACTTTATGCATCATCAGATACATATTGCACTTCTCAAAACTGTCAAAAAGCATCTAAGCAAGTTGGGAAGCTTTGGTCTTCTAAAGTAATAAAAAGACCCAAACGCATCTTGTGCTAGGGAAATGAAAAAGAAGGGTTACGAGGGGTTTTATAGCAAATTAAGTCTTCCTTAAATCTTTTGTATCATCTAATTTTAAATCTGTTTCTCAGAAAACTTTTGCCTATTGCTAGTTGGTGGAACAAAGAAAAATGCAAGGATTCTTCCTTTAAAGGAGATCAACATTAATTAGGTGGTCTCAAGGCAGGAGAGACAACCAGATTTAGAACTGCTCCTAGAAACCTGCAGGAAGGTTACTAAAAGATTTCTGCAAAAGCAGTATTTAGAAATAGATATGTTTTATAATGATAAAGAGACTTTTAGAGATTTTCTTTCCATCAGTTTTGACTCCTTTTATAAAACATAATTATTGTACTGGCAGGTCTATTCAAAACCTCCCTTATTTTTTGCTATCTTTACTTTCAATTTTACTGTCTAATGCCTCTTCGTAAACAAATATGAGTGAATATGGAAGTACTGCAAGAGGAAAGAGAAAGAAATAGAATTTCTTGCTCGTGTTCTGAAGACTTGGTAAGGCAGTCACGTAGCAGGCTGATAAGAATGGCTGGAAAGAGACAGCTTGATTTTCATTGTGCTTTAGCACTCCCATTTTCATCTGACACTTGAAATTCAAACTCATGCAAATGTTGAATAGAATGATAAAAAAAGCACTTTTCCCCAGAAACTAAATAAAAAGCAAAATTTATTTTAAAACCTAAGAACGAAAGTTATGGTTTAAGCATGTGGCAACAGTCAGGAACTTGAAAAGTTAATTTTGGAAGGGTGCCCTGCATTAGATTCATTGGACATCAATGCAGTAATAGTAAGCTGGACTGAATTTAAGAGTATAACAGTTCACACACCAGTTGACAGATTATAAGCCAAGCTAAGCACATATAAAATAAAGCATCAACTGTGTACACATGATAATGGAAATAATCACAGCATTAAGTATAATTACCTCTAAATCCAACCAAAAAAACCCCCCAATCTGCTAATGATAGTGTAATAAATTTCAATCTGAGTCCCAAACACTCATAAAAACCCAACACAGCTGGCAAGAAATGCTTTTATGTGTCTAGAATTTAAGGAAAAAAACATAACTATCTTAGTGGAAATTACTTACAAACTTCACTCATGGTGGCACCATGTAGACCGCGCTCATTAGAATATTTCCTAATATGTTAAAGCAAAATTAATATTAAAAAGTCCTGTCCTCTTGATTTCTGATTCTTCATCTCTTGTGATTTCTATAGCTAATGGAGTAAAGCGATTCAGTTCCTTGGCCCAGTTTAAAAGGAGATGAGCCATAAACGCAGAACAATAAAAAGCCCAGAGCTGACGTGAGCTGAACTGTATAAAGGGTTCAGGAAATGCAGAGTATTGGCTCCAATTGCTGGTTAATGTTTATGCAGTGGTAACACCCAAAGGCTGAAGTTTGCACTGGAGAGCTATTGTCCTATGTGCTGTACAAACATAGAAGAATACAATCAACCCATAAGTGAACAAGATTTTGGTTTTCCATTTTGCTGGATGGAAGTTGGCATTGTTCCAGGTAAGAGGAAGAAAAAAAAATTAGACTGACTTTTGGACTTTCTTGGAGTACAACCATGTCTATTCATGTACGATTATTGGTGATCTTACGGGAGAAATTTTCAGATGCCTTTGCCAAGCTTTGGTGGCTTTGATCGCTCAGCAGCTGACTTCCCAATAGTTGGTCATACACCACTCTCCTTCCTGGTTGTCCTCAACAATTATGACTGTTCTCCATTCCCATTTTAATTATTTTTTCAACTCTTTCTCTCCTGCTTTCCTCCAAGCTTTAGTCATCTTAGATGATGCCTCTCTAATTGAGAATCTCCAAAGCAGAAATAAATGTAATAAAATCATATTTACTATTGATATACTGCCCTAAGAATTTATCAGTTAATTACAAATTATAGAATATAAAAGTCATTGCAAATTAATGACGGATTAATTTTTTTTGTCTGAGCACAGGAGTTGGTTTACAGGCATTGGTCTTGGAGATCTAGGAACAGGTAACATTCATATTAATTACAAAAATACATTTCTAGTGTAGTCTGCAAAGGGCCTGTAAAAGTAATTTCAGTGCAAATAAGCAGCACATATGTAAACGAACAGCAAATAAACTGATTTTTTTTTCCTTGCAATTCAGAGAAAAAGATATAGTCAAAATGAGAAAAACAAAGCTTAAGCAGGTGATAGGTTGAGTTCAGCTTTCTATTGTCCAAGGAAAACTGAATAAAACAAACAGTAACTGAATATTTTAATGCACCATCCAGCATCATTCTCAGGTGATTCTGTTATGGACTAAGGAAATTTAGCTGACTGAGAAGGAACTAGGGACTGTATAACTATGGTACCTAAATACAGAAAGCCCAAACACTCTCCAAGAATTAATAATTAGGACAATATTCCATCCTTTCAGTTCATAGTAAGTGGGACCACAAGTGGTAAAGGAACAGACAGAAATTATATTACATGCCAGGAAAACTTAGACCTGCATGGCACCCTTCCCAGAGAAGTATTGTCTTCAAATGACCAGTTTAAATGGTATAAGCCTACACACCAGCTTGCACATACAGGCACTTGGCCATCATCAACAAACACGTGCACAGATCAACACATGGAAAACTATCTTCGTAACTGCCAGGACACAACTTCTTTGAATCTCTTCCATTATCATTCTTGTCTGCTTTTTGGTGGTCCCATGGGGGAATTCTCAGACCCAGATCGGCACTGAACGCTCAGCAGCTGATCTCCCAACAGACAACCCATATGCTTGCTGGTTATTCTCTACCGCAGTGATTGTCCTCCATTCCTGCTGAATTGTTTGCCAAAGTTTCTCTCTCTCTCTCTCCCCACCTGATGCGTTCTTTCTCCTAGGAGATAATTTTATTGCTTCTCCCACATCTTTACTTGGTTGTTTTAAGAAAGTTTTCCCTTTTCAAGGTTTGCGAGCATTCTGATGTGCAAGGCTTTCCTGCACAATGCTGTGGGTCTGTTTAATTTTCTCTTAACTGCACGGCTTCATTAAAAGCAAACAAAATCCAAGTCTGATTAAACCCAAAGGAAATAAGTGATTTCCATTTGGTTCACTGTGCTTCGGACTGAGCTCCTCGAGAATAACGTTAGACTCTTTCTCAGTCTCTTTTTGGTGAGATTTTCTTTGAGGGGTTAGTATTGTAGAAGGGGTCTGATTCTAGACTATTTTTTTACCTCACACTGCTGCATACATTTTTCACCACATTCATGTACTTGAAAGTCAAGATTGCATATTATTTCTTTTGTCATGACAAGGTACGCACATAAAATGCAAAACCTGTGAGATACCAGTCACTGTTTACCTCTCATCTAGAAGAAATCACCTAATTCACTTCAAAAGAGCAGATTTCAAGCTTCGATCCTTTGAACCGAGCAGCTGATGAAATGAATGTATTTAGTACTAATGGATTTAACTAACTAAGCAACCAGTGTGGTGTTTAGCCTTCTTAATGTGTTTCTATATCAGATGTCACTAATGGAATTTAGTGGATTTAATTCTCTCCTGCTTAAAAGCTTTTATTTATAATAGGTTTTCTGGGTATTAATGTTGTAAATTTATATTATAGTAATTAGGGAAGTTTACTTTAATGTCCCATGAGTTCTATTGCTGTTTTTAATAATGCAACCACAATTTGAGGGCTTTTTTCCCCCCCGTGCAAAGTAGTACAAGTACAAAACCTGATCATGCCCAGTGACTACCCAGAAACTCTTTTTTTGTGTAATTATTAAGGTATGAAATAAGATGGGAAAATAAGCTATCCAAACCTATTACATATTAGTTAAATACCACAGGATGATACTTTTCTGAAATTCAAAGGTCACCTAAGGCAGAGAAGAACCCCTTGCCATCCTTTGTTTGGCAGGTGCAAACAATCTGGGTGTCTTGTTAGAACTGAAAGAATTAAAGTTGAGGAATTGGCCAATGGAGAATAACACTACAGTAGAGAAGCTTAAATATTAGACCCCTAGGGAAATTATTTGAGAATGTCAGCATTTGTTGAAATTGAGCATCTAACAAAGGTAAATACATGTGCTTTTTAGAAATATCTATCCGAGTCACAGAAAATTTATCTGTATATTGTCCTCAGAGGGAGCTACTCTTCCAAAGCAGCACATTGAGGAGCTGATAATAACAAAGAGCAGACCAAAGGAAGCATCATGCCCCTCCTCTCCTCTATACCTGCTGTACTACAGAAACACCCCAGCTTTTCTTAATTTAACTGAAACGCTCAAAGTAATGTTCTGCTGTATATAAAATGAAATTGAAATACCTTTCCATTTTCTGACCTGTTCCAATTTCTTCACACAACGTGAATCTGGGCACCTGTTCTTGCACGCACTTCAATATCGCTTTCTTTGCAACAGTACCCCTGTATGAAAGGGACTATAGTTAACTTAATTTCTCTTACTAGGTTTTTCTTGGAAAATAGAGTATCTCTTATTACAAGCATTATATTTAGCAAGTGTTCTAAAAAGCTGATAAAATCCATTAAAAAGAAGAGAAAAAACCACACAACTGAACTGTACCCTTAAATCATTTTACTAGATCTAAGAAAGCAGCTCAGGAATCCACATTAGAATGCCATGGAGACACATGAACAATACTGTTTTTACCTGAGGAACATTGTTGTGCAAGCATTTTAACCTTCTACTGTACTACGAAACAGCTCAACTACGTGCTTAAGAGCTTTATACAGGAAGAGCAGGTGACAAAGAGGGCTACCATACTTTTGTACAACCTGTAGGGGCTCACTCCTGCTTAACAGCATCCTCCCACCATCCACTCACAGTATCACATCTAAAGCAGCTTCTCAGCTGCTGCTATTTATTAGCCAGCAAACTGAGGTAACTCCCTGCCAATGAGCCAATTATCTTAACACACCAACCTATGAGGTAATTCTGCAGCAAGCCAAACAAATGACACAGCTCTCATTTCAACAACAACAACAACCACCCGCAGATTCATCCCAACACATACTCACAGCTCTCGCTCTTGTGTTTCATAAAATCACATAAATGAAAAACAGTTGACTTAACCTAGTGAGCATCTTATCACTGGTGGTATTATCTCCTCTGAGTGCTGTTTGTGTGTTTGCTTTGTGTGCAAATTTCTCTCTTGAAATAAAGACCCAGAAATGAGGTTATTAAGATTAATCTTTTGCCTACATTCTTACTCTAGGAGTGTCAGCAGCACGAGGATCTCCTTGCAGCTTTTCCAATCTCCATAAGCTCTTGACATATTGAGTTCACCCGAGCATTAGCAGCAGTTGCTCCTGTTAGCAGTTTCCTTCACTGTCAGCTGTGAGATCTGACCTCTCTTTTCATAGTGGAAAAAACAGATAAATGTCAACAAGGTTTCCTAAACGGGCTTTGGCCCACATAGTGAGCAATGAGAAATTATGTGATAACTTTTCCCAAGTGAGACTGGACGGGAATTTTTGTGATTGGCTTGGATGAAATAACATTGTATATTCTGGGTTTATGGACTTCTAGATAGTTCATCTCCAATCAGTCCAACAAAGCAATACATGTGGGCAAACCCAGGGAAGGAAGATTAGAATTTGTATTTTTGAAGGACATGATTTTGAGTTAATCTAGATAGCCACTGGGTTAAAAAGAAGTCAGTTATCTCTATCTTCCACTGCTCCTAGATGCAGATCTGTTCTTCTGTCATGACATCTACAATAGATAATATTTAATGATGTGCAGTCCTCTGCAATAGGATTACTTTTGTGCGTTAACAGTAAGCAAGATGAGACAGATTCATTCTGGTTGTGGTGACCAGCTGGGGGGCCTGGTTCTCCCATAACGCTGGCAGGACTCATCACTGCGTGTTGGAGAACTCCGTGATGGAACTCAGACACATTAGTGTTTTGACCAAGGGATGCTGGAGGACAATCCTAATTCAAGAGATATTTGCCATTGTTTTTAAAGGATGCAAGTACTGCTCAGTTTTGAAAGGCAGACAAAACAGTGGGAGGTAAAGAGTGAGAATAACAGACCAGGAAATATTGCGTGTTAACAGATACAATTTAGTAAACATATACAGAACTGTGGAAAACTCCTGTACTATAACTGATGGGGAATAAGGGAGGATGCCAGCACAGGTACGGTGTGTAATGATGTGGCACGAGATCTTGCTTTATTCACACTTACACAGATGACTCAAAATCTTTTTTTTTGGTACTGCTTCAAATAATTCAGCAATATCCTTGATGATGTTCAGTCTGCAAAGACAGTTGTGTTGGAACAATGTGTTGGTATGGATGACCCGTATTTTCTGTAAATTTGTAGAGCTTAATCAAATACAATACAATGGTACTGTACTAGTTAACCTTACTGGCTAAAATAGGGCATAAAATAAAATTTAGGTTTGCATAAGCTTTCTTCACAGAAACAGTTTCATCCACAGAGGCGATTATAGCGTTCTGTTTTTGGAAGGAGATAAGGAATTTACAGCCTAACAAATCTCCCTTCCCATAATTCCCGCTCCTTAATTCATCAGGAGCTTGATCTTCCCTATCGTTGCCTGCACAGCTCTGCATTTCACAGGCAGGTAACCCCAGTTCCTCCCCGAGGAAGTTCGTAACAGCACGTACCTCCAAAACACACATCCCCGTAGCCATCCCAGGAAGTGAAAAGGGAGAAGTTACACTGCCGGGGAGCAGATCTATTCGGTAACTTTGAACGGGAGAGTGTAAATGCTTATTTCTGTGTATGCAAAGAGTGGTGTCAAAATTTGCCTTTTGGGCAATGTGCTGATGAATGTGATGAAGAGTATATCACACAGAGAAGTAAAGCATACCATATGGCAAAAATCAAAAGATGCATGGGCTGTTCCCACACAAGAAAACAGCCTTTAGGCACAGGTAACAAAATAAACATGGAGCAAAACCAATCAGAAGGAGAAAGGAAAACAAGCTGTGAGTAAGTTAGAAGATGCTCTTCAAATACACACGGCAAGAAATCAAAGGAGCAAAATGAGCTATCAGTCACCACAGAATGGCGGCTTTTAGCCTAGGCAAAAAAAATCCACAAAGAACAATTCACTATAAAATAGAGGGTTTATTGACTTACTAAATTAAAATCCTTTTCTCTGACAGCTCAAGAGATTTAAATGAAACAAAAATAAACAAACAAAAAACCACCTCAGGAAAACCACTATTTGTTTATTTTCTGTGTTTGTGGTAACTTCTAATTTAAATGAGTTTCGTTGTCAGCTCTGTGGAAGCAATCTCCTCTTGGTATTCATCAAGCTGACAGAGTGAAAATACGTGGTGAGGAAGTCCTCCGTTACTCCAGGATTGCAATACTAACAATCATGCTAAACTGCATACGCTATCCAATTACGCATGTCCCCATATGATTAGATGCCCAGCTCTCTTACAGCAATGCTTTCCGAAATGCTTCCACCTTTGGAAAACAATCAACTTTATTGGATGCATTAGTATGCAATACACAATACTGTGTCCCAAATCTGATTTATTACTGATGTGTCAATTCATTTCCCAAATTCCACTGGCGTAACACATCTAAGAATATTAGGCAACGAACAAGAAAGTTATCGATCTGTAGGTATGCTCTTTTTCCGGTGAACACACCACATTTTTGCTGTAACATAATTGTCATGGACATCTATGCACATTACCACTATATTTAAATGACTGGGTTCAAAACAATATTATTGGTACAGTAAACAAAGTGTTTTGTTTAGCTCATTACTCACTAAGTTTATGTATGCATGGAAAAAAAATATCTGAGCTCCACTGTCCATGTGTCATGAAGCCTTAATTAAGTAAGGAGTAGCCACCTCAGCTATACTATTTATCTATGTTCCTTCTGTAATGAGGGGAGGCAGACATCTCCAGAAGGTGAGTAATCCCACCCAGTCTTTAAACACTTGAGATGGGTGATACGAATTTCCTTCTGGAGCATCTCTCAATTGCCTGGAGAGGAATCCTAGATTAACTAGTCTAGACTACTTCGGCACAGCTAATATTACTTCTAACGTCGTTACTTACTTGGGTCTGCAAGTTACAGTGCTTGTCACAACTGCAATATTTTCACAACAAAGGGAAGTTCTTATGACATTTTTGTATTTTTTAAGAGCATCATCTCTGAAAACAACATACCCCTTACTCTTTATTTCCTTCTTAAGCCTTACTATTGATACTCTGAGCAAAATTTTTTCAATATTGCATAATGCTTCTTTTACAGAAGTAGCTCGAATGAAGATTTTCCAAATAAAATGGATATCTAACATATATTTTAAGGCCCATATATATATATATACCACTATATTAATGCTTCAGCAGGCTACCATGTCAGTTATGCAACGGTATATTGATGATAATTCAAAATGCCCCAGTATGCAGGGAGTATAAATAGCAACTAACTGGTTTAATCTTAATAAAAAATAAACTGAGAAATATAGATAACTCTATCACCTTGGCTTCTGCATGTGTGTATGTGAAGATATAGTCTTGTTTTTCTTATGACCTTCCTTTTTACCCCACTCAAACACATGCAGATTCTTCATTAACTAGGACAAACAAAAAGCAAGTGCAAGTCTGAGCAATTATATGTTCTAGGGTTCCTGCAAATGCTGCTGAACCAGACATGCTTCTGTCTGTGTTAAAAAGGCATTATATACAGTTATTAATTATCTGAATTTAGCTAAAAATACATACTATTTTATTTAAAATTATATAATAAGCTAGAGCAGTAATTGGTGGTGGTTTTCACTTCATTAAAGATACGAGATAGACATTCTGCATGGCTGCGCTCAGACCGTGCATCCTGCAACGTCCTGGGCCCGTTGTAGTCAATGGCAGAGTTACAGACAATGTAATCTTCCAACAGCAAACCTCAGAAACCAGCTTCCAATTGCAGTTGATGTTTTTCCTTTAATATCACAAGAATCTGTACAAAACTGCTATAATAGCATAAAGAGAAATAACTGGTCATAATTTTTTAAACTATAGATTGAAGTAGTTAGTTTTGTTAGAATGTGTATCTGTTTTCTGAAAACAAAGCAGGATAGCGTTAGCGCGTTTCCATTTTGATAGAACTTGACGTGCATCAACCTAATATACTAATTTGTGCGATAAGGTAGAGAAGATTTTCAATACATATAAAAAGTGCTGAAAACACAGATTCAATTTGCTAAACCATAAAGTGACATTCTTAAAGAAATCTCTCTTCTGTTTTCCCTTTGCCCCCATCCCACGAGCAGTGACAGTCATAATTATTATTGGATATACCTATTTCTAGGTGCTGCCAGTGAGACTTGGGATTTGAGAAGGAGAGGGCATACAGCTACATATACTGGAGCTGGGTACCACATGTAGAAGGAGCAGAGGTTGAGTGGGGGGTGGTGGGGAAGCATGAACATGAGAGCTGAAAGGACTAGGAACAGGCAAAGGAAATGAAAAGATGAAAAAAGAGACAGAAAAAATGTAGCAGTGGCTTGAAAAGAAACTTAGTGGAAGTGTAAACAATATGGTTAGGGCTTTAGAAAGGACAAAAGCATCTGTCACATGAAAGCCAATTAAAGTACAGACCTTATTAGCCTCATGTGAAAACAGTTGCTGCACATCCCATGGGGATCCTTTATTTGTGTTATTAGGAGAGAGATCAGATTTTATAATACTGTTTCCTCAGAACTGATAAAAACCAAGAATATTTTAACGTTTAATTATTGCCCCAGACATAAAGAAAGATTGAAAGTATGCAGCTTTCTTAGGCTTTAACTTTGCCATCCTAACTTTTGGGGACAGAATAGGTCATGACCTCTTGAGGCCTCTTCCAAACTGGATCTATTACCTATGATACATGGGTCTTTCCTTAGCTATTTCTCCTTAATGAAGGGATATCATTAACCTGCTTAAGGGTTTCTGAATACTATTTCGACCACACAACTCTCCAACAAGAGCTAAGGGACTGTCTATTTACTGTGTGCCCCAGCTCTGCCACGTTTCTTTTAGGATCTGCTCCTAAATCGACTTCCATTTCAGGTTTACCAGAGGCTTGGGTTTTCGGGGGGAAAAAAAAAGATCTACGCTCGCTTCTTCCCCACAAGTGGTTTTTTTGACCTCCTACTTCTGTCCAGGTTTCCAAATACTCCAAAACTATCTCCTTAATACTGATGAAAAATATGCTGGCTCCTTAAAACTGTTCAAAAACATGTTGGCTCCAGCTTTAAGGACTGTACTCTGCATTTTGCTTCAGTGGTTCCACCACTATGGATGCATCTGTGTGTAGCACAGTTTTGTGTTTGCTGTCTTTCCGCTAAAATATGACTTATCTCTTCCAGGTAATGAAGAAACTGTACTTGGACAAGAAAACTCTGGACTGTACAGCAGCAGGTGCTGCTCACCTATATTGTCACTCCCAAGTTTTCAAGCTTTGGCCTAATGGTGCCCAGTTAACCAGTATGGTTACTGCCAGAGACAGTGCTGTCACCTTCTAACTCCGCTGTACCTTCCTTTGCTCATCCATACTCTGAGTTATTGGAAGCTGTTAGGTTTTTCTCCATGAGAGGCCACAAAACCAGTCAGCCAACATACATCTTCCCATATCTGCAGTATTTTCAGGCACTGAAAGGTGGGGGGTTTTTGATAAAATTAGGTACTAAGCCTCCATTTTTCAAAGCAATTGTCCTCAAGAGATTTTAATTTCAGAAAGTATTAAGCGGCTAGAATCACTGAAAAATTAAATCTACTTTTTTCTGAAAACGGTTTTAGAAACCAGCCTGGCTGTTGTACCTTCAGCAGTACCTTTGTTACTGGGACCAGCACCTGAGACCACCGTCTGTCTGCATTAAATAGCAGCTTGCTGTAGAAGTCACCTGGGCTCCTTGGACAGTGAGGAATTCTGCCGCATGAACAAATAGACCTGATCACAACTATTTTTTTAATTGCTTGTATTTCCATACTTCCCATGTCCATTTTGTTGCGGTTGAATATGTCTAAAATTGCACCGAGACCCTTTAATAAGGGGAAATTTGTATTAGCTTATCCAGAAAACTAAAGCTCGTTGTTGGAAAGATTTCTTTGGATGATTTTTTAAATGACATAGTTTGCAAAGTAATATGTCAGCTTAACGCTATTCTTTTCTTTAGAGAAGCATTTTATTTCTGATTTTAGTGGGGTTAATACCATTTACCTGAAAGATCTGAAGTCTGTTCAAGACAAGTTCAGTTTTAAGGGTCGGAGGATTTAAGGTTTTGGAATTAAATTTTCCCTACTCCCTAAAGGAAAATACTGATCTAAATGTTCAAAACACTAGCTCACGTCTGCCCATCAATTTTTCTCTGCCAGTCTTCCCAGAAAAATCAAGCTTATTTCTACTAGACCATGCATAGTACCATCTTCAGAAACATATTGGAAAGTTAAGAGGAATGTGCAAATGTTAAACTGCGTGTAGGCATGAGAAAAAAAGGTGATAAAATGGTCAGTTTGTAGCTGTCTTTTTGCTGGCTCAAATAAACCATAACTTCTTTATAATCTTGGTAATTTTACTTTACTGTGTTCTTAGAAAAATGGAATTCTTCTTGGCAATGTGCAATTCAGCCATAATCACGCCATTTCAAAAGCCCAGCAAGGCAGTATTTGAAGCCTCCTAAGTAAGAAAAGATTACGCATTCTCATAGATCATACTGCTCCATTTTCATCAGTCAAAATGATAAGAAAAAAAATGGTTAGCATCCTAAATATGGCTCATTGCATTTTTCTTTTCATTATGCTTTGAAGTTATCTATTACAGTGCTTGCCAGCCTTCCTGTGAGAAATTAAGTATATATGCATTCATCACGCTCAGAGCTGGAAATCAAGATAGAATAAATACAATATCATGAAGAAAGCAGCAAGCTGCTAGACCATAAAATACTAACACAGGTGTTCTTTCATAGAAGAGTTGATATCGTGTTATTTTGATCCATTATCTTGTACACTGTAATCAATTTCATTAGTACTGGAATATTTAGCACTGGCTGCATGAAGAGTGGATAGAAAAACAGAGCTGTAATTAATGAAGAGGAGAGTGATTATCAGCAGCAAATCAGGTACGTATCAGCACGGCAGTGAACCGAGCGCTCCAGAATGGCCTTCTACTTCTGCCGCAAAATCAAAACTCAGGACACTACTGAGTCTGTACCGAACAGCCTGTTTTGAAGTGGTTTTACCCCAGGTGTCACACCGACAGGATGCAGAGATCACGCTGCTACTTAGCTCATTGAATTAATCTCCTTCAGAAAAGGCTGCTTCCAGGGCTGCTGGAGACTCAGAATCAAACCTGGATCAAACTCACATGCTGACATCATCTTATTTCCTAGACACCACCTGGAAGACTGTTGGAGGGAAAAAGGATTTGAAATTTTAAGTTGTATATTTTCCTGAAGGTGTTTTACATGGACTTGTACTGCTATATAACTTCATAGAGAATTTTTAAATTATTATTATTATTATTATTACTTCAAGGCTGTATTAAAGTTAGCAAGAGATAAATAATAGTTTTAGTGTCTATTGTATTAATGTTTTTATAATAATGTCATTGTGTTCCTCAAAGGAACACAAAATGGATAATATGATCTGCAATTATTTCATTTGATTACACTTTCAGAAAAAAAAAAATCATCAAAAGATGCTCTTTTATATTGTCGTTCCAGTTTAAATACGGTTATTGTTCGCTTCTCCTTCCATCAGCTGCATTCAACATTTGTGTATTGCATACACAACTAGCTAGCATTTATTGAACAGAATTTGCAGGAGACAGAGATACTAACGTGTCTGTATCTTTTTGACATTATCTATGGGTGGGAGCTCTAATAGCGTGTGTTACCAGACAACTGGAAAAGAGCTGCCAACGCTTTGCCCCGGAGCTGCTGTAGAACAGCAACTAGCAATCAGCTGAGGCACCATCAAATACTGCCCTCAGTCTCCTTAAATATACATATTACAGTATGAACGCTACCATAATTTTGATCCAAATTTCAGAATGATTGTGTTAAATCAACACTACATTTGACAACAGATCAGAGAAATCTCTGGAACAGAATGAATTAATTGTGTCCCTGTAGAGCGAAATAATGCATGACCCAGTGAACTTCTCAGTCTTTATTTTCCTCATTTTCCACAGTAAAAACTTTAAATGTTGACTTTATTCATTAATTTAGTAATTCCAGTTGTCCGCTTCAGTACTCTACTAAGTAGAATTATGTTAACCGCGTAAAAGTAAAAGAAAGCTTTTGTTAACTGGTCTGTGCTTTCATGGACTGCTCTGGCTGAATACAGATTCATTAATCATCCACTAATTCCTCCTCATTGTTTTGTTACGTCGTTTTTATATGTGTTTATTTTCCATCAGCTATTTGCAACTTTGCTAGGCAATACTTTGCTATATGGTTTACAATCACATATGTTATGCTGGACTCAAATAAAGTAGTCCAGTAACGCAACTACATTGCAAAAACGAAATCCCGTAATTCTGTCTCTGCAGCCATCCGTACCTTGCTCTTCTTAAAAATCTAAGTCAAGTCTCCTTGGTAGGAGAAACATGGCACGTTGCACAAACCTTACTTTCCCCTATGGAAATTATTCAGTTTTTCGGAGTTCTTTCTGGACAGAGAAGTTGAACAAAAAGTAAGAGTGCTGCAGTAAAATTGCCTTCGTTCTCATTGAGGAACATTGAGATGCCATTGCATACGTCACTTTTAGGTCACCATTGAGATCAATATGCGTCTCCTGATTTTATGCTGCTTGATGTCACTGTTAGATTAATGATACACAATAGACAAGGTCAGCTGTGGTCAATATTTTCTTGGTTTTTTCCTCTTTAAATTCAGGGAGAAAACAGACACCCTATCCTAAATAATCTGACACTACCATAAGAAAACAAAGGTGAAGTGTTTCATTGATAATTTCTTGTATTGCATCCTTGGCAACATTGTCTCTTTGTGTTTAATGATGACTAATGCTATGGTTTTTGGAAATTACTTTAACAGAAAATCCTCACTTTTTAATTTTATAAAAGCCTCCCCCCCAACTGAAACTACCTGTCTTTCTATCATTTGCTTCCTTTTTATTACTGCTCTGCCTCATTCTCATTTTTCTTTGAGAATATTAGAAAAATGGGAAAAGAACATGTGTTGGGAGGAACAACCACAGCTTGGAACCATCTTTACATATAAGAGAGAAAAAAAATTCCAGGCATATTGCGGAAAAATAAGAGGCTGGGGTTTGTATATTTTTTTAATGAAAAATGTCTGTTAAATATACTCATTCTTTTTTTCAGATATTACTTCCGCACAGAATTTAATACAAAAAAAGTTAATAATGACACCCACACAAAACATTGGTTCACTTTCACCCATTTTATGTGCTTAACTATCATGATCCAGTAATATTTTTTTTAATATTTTAATCACCTTATTTCCCTTCACTATTTTTCAGTTTTGTAGTTTTCCTGTTTTCTGCCATAAGGAAGTAGCAACACTCCAAAGGTATTAAAGACTGTTTTTTTGTAGCTTTTCTTTCAGGAGTAACTTATAAGTTACCTTATAACTTGTCTGTAATAAAGAGATTTGTGACATTATTTCCCTCAGTCCAAACTGCAGATAATTTCCATAAGCACCTCAAGTATACTTTGAGTTATCCCTTACGAAATTTAACATCGATTTTTTCTCTTACACTCTTTACTTTATTCCTTTTTTGTTTACTTTTTATAGAAGAAGCAACCCATTTTATACTAATGAAAAAGCACACGACATATATCACAGTTTTTTAATATTTTTTTTCCTGAAGCTTCACATTTTTCAGGATCCATGGTTGCATTCAAAGATAGTCAATGATTTTTAAGAACTTTCAATTTAAAATATTTTTAAGGAATGTCATTCAATGCCATTCTAATTAGTTTTATTTTCTCATTAGAAGTTTAAGGTAGTTCATGAACCTTTATTTTGCATTTATGTCAAAAACCCAGATCCTCTGTTGTAATCAGGTTGCTTTTACCTGGAGTAATTTTTGTTGATTTATACCAAGTTGAAAGACTTAGCCTTCATATTTTAACATTTCTTTTTAACAGAAAAAAAGGAAAAATATATTTTTATAACATTTACATTATATGAATGTAGCTTCTACACACAAAATGAATATACTGCCTAGATCGACAGAATTGGGTTATTTTTAGGGAAAATTCAAACCAAGATGACTACACAATGTAAAACCAGCAACAAACCAGAACGGTTGTCCCTCTTTTTCTCAAGTGGAACTCCTCTTATTTTTAATACCAAGGGCAGATACTTTACTGTTTAGAAAAATCCTTTCTGACATGTGAATATTATAGGCTTATCACACAGTCCAAAGCTCTCTGTTTTAAGTAAGAGAAGCATGCGTGGCTCGTTCATTTCCATATGCCACATAAAACCCTCTCCTACTGGGTAAATTAGGAGTTCCTAAAATTGCTGTATTATTGATGGCAGAATAATAATTTAGAGTCATTTACATAACTCATATAACACGGTTCTATCTTGTAAATTACGCGTCGCTGAAATGCCTGGCTCCGAAGCTGCAGTCAGGGAAGCCCGTCAGTTACGACTGTGAATCTTGGCTCCCTTGACACCAAGGATGCTGTTCCTTCTCTCAAATTGCCTTTTAATTGGCGGGTAATGTTCGAGTACGCATAATGCTTGAATTTCACTGCAGAAGAAATCATAGTCACGTATTTGTTACCGCTGGAAGTTTTCATTAAGGACTCCATAATATGTCTATCCCTTTTTTTAAACTCATAATACATATATACACGTGCTTAATCTTTCCTAAGAAAGCAGGGTTTCATCTCCCATAACGGTTACTTGGGAAGACAAACTCCATAACTCTGAACATCCCTCCTTCCTCCTCCTTCCCCCAGCTTTTCTTGCTGAGCGATGTGTTACATGGCACGGGATATCCCTTTGGTCAGTTGGGGTCAGCTCTCCCAGTTGTGTCCCCTCCCAGCTTCTTGTGCACCCCAGTCTACTCACTAGTAGACCAGAATGAGAAATGGAAAAGCCCTTGATGATGTGTCAGCACTGCTCAGCAATAACTAAACCGTGTTGTACTATCAACAAAAATTGGTCACAAATCCCAAACAAAGCACCGAACAGCAATGGTCATTCATACTAAACTGTTATCTGAGTTAACGGGTTAACAATGTGTCTATGATACCACACACAAATCTATTTGCTGCTTAATGAAAATCTATGCTTTACTAGACATTTTAATATGATTGATAAATGCTATATTAGTGCTACACGGTCCTGAATTTAACTGAATTTAATAGTCAAGCCATGATGAAAGGAGTTACCACTGACAGTTCAGTTACTCCAAGCTAATTAGTGGCAAATTCCAGATTACTTGGAAAAATCTTCCAAGTAACAGAGATGTCTCTTCCTGCAGACTTGTATTTGCAGTTTAGGGTTTATTGAGTCTTTTTTTATTTTTGTGTGTGTGCGTTGTTTGTGTTGTTGCTGTTGCTGTGGTTTGGGTTTTTTTTAAATTTCAAGAAATTAATAGAGGAAGTTCATTTCAGAATATCAAGAAGAGCTCTCAGCCACACTAGTGTTGTGACCTAGAGAAGCTATTCATGACCTGTTGACACACCCACCAAGGTTGGGAAGTCCTGGATCAGATCTTCTCACGTCCATGGCATATAAAAGAGGTTTTGCTGAGGGACGTTATTCCACTCGCAAGGAAACTGGATGATGAGCCGCGTTAAATAGATTTCTCAGTTATATTGCCATCTTTGTCAGGTACTTGGGACAAGCGGATGACACCAAGACCAATGAGATAAGGTTATAAACTCCCTGAATCAAAAAAAACCAAGCCATCCACGGGGACGTATGTCTCCCAGGAGCCAGAGATCTGGTCTCTTTAGCACTTCTCTGGCTAAAAGACTCAGGCCAGTCTTTCACTGCACAGTAAAATGGGAGTGATGAGGCTGCACACACTAAAGCTAAATACTCGATGAGAAGGTCTAGGTAAACAGTATCTCCTGGTCATTTGCAGGACTGCTCTTGCTCCATGTCTCTGCAGACATGGCTTCCCACCAGAGACCCGGGAAAAAACATTTCAGCTGTTACTTGCACCTTGCTGATTGCTACAGATTCTTTTCTAAACTGTTAATATATCCCATTAATATATGACTTCTGTTCCAGTACATGCCTTGCTTCTTCTCAAGGAGATCTGTAGTCCATGGAATATTTACTTGTCAATGTAAGGAAGGATTTACCGAGATAAATATCAGTTAGTTCTTTCATCTTCATACAGCTTGTCTGCTTAACGCAGCTAATACAGAACATTGGAATAGATTGACTTAATTTGCACTCAACAAAATACAAATATATATGATTATGTTTGACTGTATTATGTTGCTAATCAGTGTATTCAAGATGGCTGCATGCATATTATAATAAACTCCCATTTATTATGTATGTGCATGAACTGTATTAAGTCAATACATTGCCTAATTGTGTAGGCAGGAACTAATCTTCCCTGTTATTACACATGTTGCTACAGTTTACTATGATAGAAATAGCTTTTACTTTGAATCTTTCTGTAATATGGGAGATTAACAAAGCACTACAATCCCATGAAAGACATCAATGCACTGGGATTAATTTGCTAAACTAATATTTTTCCTCTTATTAGAAAAACACTATATTAACATTTAAATACCTTGTTTCATCTGAGTATCAGAATGCTGTTGTAGTCACTCATTTTTGCCGCGTGTCAAATCTGTACTCTTAGCAAATATCAATTCATTTTTAACAAAACCCTAACTGCAGCAATTAGTGTTCTAAAGATAAGAATATTACATTCCTCAGGAGAAGCTGAGGCATATTATGATAATTTGTTTGTCTGTCTCTATATAGGGACACTTGCCTTTAATTAAGTACATAAGACAAGTTTCAATTAACTCTTTCTAAAATATGAAAGTTGTGATTTAGTTTTAATAGGAGAAAATTTGATGCTCAGCTCATCCTCAGCAGTGTTTAGTTCAGAATCTGTAATAACTTTTCATTCGAAGTGACAACCTTTGTCCAATCTCCTTATTTACCCTGAAACATTAGTCCATGAGAGGAATTTAATCCCTTTCCAGAAAGTGAATGTAAGCTCCACGTGTCAGCTAAGCCTCAAACCTGCAAGCACGGATGTACATAAATTTTGAGTTGGCTTCGGGAAGCAGGAAGAACATTACCCATATTCTATGCAGCAAAAAGAAAGTATAGTTAGGGTACCGTCATTTCTGCCCTAGAAATAACGACTCTTGATTCCCTGCACAACTAGTTAGTTTTGAATGCAGCACTAATCTAATTCTAGTTCCAGAGTGATTTAATTAGTGCTGCTGATAGAATCACATGTCATAATCTGTGACATGTTGCACTGTACGGTATGGACAAGCCCTCTGCTGCTAAACTAATACCAAAAAAACCCCCACCCCAAATGCTTAGAGAGACAAGGAAGAATTATGATTAATCTGGAGCCCCCAACATAAGAAGGACATGGACCTGTTGGAGCGAGTCCAGAGGAGGCCCACAAAGATGGAGTACCTCTCCTATGAAGACAGGCTTGAGAGAGTCGGGGTTGTTCAGCCTGGAGAAGAGAAGGCTCCGGGGAGACCTTATAGCCCCTTCCAGTACCTAAAGACCACCTACAGAAAAGCTGGGGAGGGACTCTGTATCACGGAGTGTAGCGATAGGATGAGGGGTAATGGTTTTAAACTGAAAGAGGGGAGATTTAGATTGGATTAGATTGATATTAGGAAGAAATTCTTTACTGCGGGGGTGGTGATGCACTGGCACATGTTGCCCAGGGAAGCTGTGGCTGCCCCATCCCTGGAAATGTTCAAGGCCAGGTTGGATGGGGCTTTCAGCAACCTGGTCTAGCAAGAGGTGTCCTTGCCCATGGCAGGGGGGTTGGAACTAGATGATCTTTAAGGTCCTTTCCAACCCAAATCATTCTATGATTCTTTGTATGAAAATTGTGACAGGATATGTCTGCAGACACCATTTTAAACATGCGTGCTATAGGGTGGGGGATGTTACTTGAAACAAAGGAACCGAAAAGAAAACAAATGCTATTGCCGCGGTGTCACAGCTACGGGGCATCTGACACCTAAGTGCAGTCCTGGAGAACGAGAGATGCTCCAAGCAGAGGAGGAACCACCCATAAAACACAGGATCCCACCTTTCAAGTAGAACTACCAAGAAAAAGACTTCTCATCGGCATGAGCAGAACATAGGCGTGCAAGCTCAAACAAAAAAAGCCGGTAAGCCAGACATTGAGAGATGAAACAAAATGTAGGCATTCTGGTGCCAAAGATGCAGAGGACACAAGCAAGATGGAAGGAAAGCACAATAACGGACAGGATTTGAGCTGTACGTCCCAATCCTGCAACTGCCTCAGGAAGAAAGAGTAGCAACACACAACATTATTTAGATGACAGAGGCAGCCAATCAAGAGAAAAACACTTATGGTATGACTCAAGTAAACCTAGTGAGTGAAAGTATATGAAGTTCAGGAAAAAGCCACCCCTCCCCTCACTATGTTATGAGGGGAACAACCAACTTCATTCCCGATGGATTCCAGCAGCACAGATAAAGTGCAAACAGAAGGCAGGTATTATGACAAGTCCTTATTATCGCCAGCAAAATCAGTTGGAAGATTGTCAAAAAACCCACATTGTTAATGCAAAAGTATTCTAAAAAATATTAACTATGGCACACCAGGGTGTCATCTATTGTTATGCCATTGGAAAGTAAAACCTAGAAATTGAGTGTCACACACCAGCTTAGTTTTGATGTGACAAAAGAGCAAACACAGACTTTATTAGCTTTGTCTAGTGTTCTCACTGACTTCAAAGGCAACTTTAAATCCATAGAGATCGTGTATAGTCCATGGAACTATTAAAATGCAGAGTTTCATGTCTTCTGCTAGACTTACCAGAGGGAAAACCAGCAAACCTACAAAGCAGTGAGAGCTCCATGCATTTTATTTCATTCAAAATACATAGGCAGGTTCATTAAATAAAAATATTCTAATACTATGCAAATCCAGAACTACTGAAACAAAAAGAAATCACAGCCTGCTACCAATAACCGCAGACATATTAGCAGCTTGAATCTGCCCACTGTTTTGTGGTCAAGAAGGAGTTTTTGCACATTGAATGATGGGTGCTTCCCCGAAGTTATTAGAGGTTGCAAGTGTTACAGGCAGAGCACATGATCCAGAACATATTGTAAGGGACAGCAGGACAGGAAAAAAAAACCCCAAGCTATTGTTTATTGACATGTTATCTAATTTTTGTATTTCCGATGGCTCTGTCAACCCTTGAATTAGCCCAACTGCCTAAGGGGCAGACTGAAATTCTGGGCTTTGCCACCGTCTCGACAAACCAGTGAACAGAGCGGGGAGCCACAGGAGGAGATGACTTCCTATCGAGATAGTGATGCAGAAAAAGTCAATCTCCCTGAAACGGACTGAGGAAAATATAGCAGGTTTGTGCTGTAACATCATGAGAGAAAGACACTTCACGTCTGAAGACGGAGAAAGGCCTGAGACAAACCAAGGTTTATGTCTTTTGGCAGGTCTGATTACTTCAGAAGCGGAAGGCGTGTAATGCCTCAGAGATGCCATTTCTTTCCCACACCTCATAAACAGCGCAAGTACCTCACTCAGCCTAGCAGCGGCTCACCTTTTCAGGATGATTTTACCAGCAGGATGGCTGGTAAAAAAAAAAACAGCTGTTTGGCAAGGTGCTCAGTCTCGCAGGGCTGCAAGGTGTCTCCTGCCTTGCTGAACTCAGCGCTCATACATAGCCTACCTAAAAGGTTTCCATTCATATTTTCAGACAAAAAACCCTGCAGATACTTATCGGTTTTAATATTAGATACCTAAATGGAATAGTAGGAGAAGGCAACTGGATTTGGCTTATAGGCAGCCTATCCATTCCAGTATGCCAGAGGGGAAAAATGGAGGCCATCTTCCCTGGCGCATGCACCTGATGGGACATTCTGACCATATTCAATAAGGGCAACCTGGTTTAAGAAAAAAAAAGAAACAAGACAACAGCCAGTATTTTGGTTTAAATATTTGTGCCTAAATACTCTTGCTTTCACAACCAGCTTACATATTAAATTACCATATGTTTTGCCCATATAGAAAATTTAAAGAATTAGCTTTTTTATCATGAAATAGGTTTATTTTTAAGAAAATACTTAAAGTACCTTCTTTTGCATGTTTACTTCTTTGTAACGATATTACTTTAAGTTTACTCAATAGGTTTAGAAAAAAAACAATTTAAAAATTTATTCAGAGATTTGCACAGTGTAAATTTTTGCAAAACTGAAAATTACACATACATTTATTTTCTCTATTGAAAGAGATGAACTTGCAACCTTCTTTAATGTGGAAAACAGAACAGGGATATATGGACCTGCAAGTGCAGCTTGCCTGGTGTATCAGTCAAAATACATCATCTCAAAATAAAGAGCTAGAAATAAAGAAAATTGCTGCTGTAGAACATATTTATTTTTAATTTTTTTTCCATCAAGTTTGAATACAGCTTACAAAACAGACATTAACAATTGCATAGCAGAATTCTCATTCATGGATCACTGCTACCAGCTGGACTCAAATGAAAGGATTTTTGCTGTATTCAAAATACAGGAAATTACAAATGCATTTTCTGTTTCCTTGTAAAAAATAATCACAAAGTAATAAAGTACTTTTAGATTTCAATTAGTTAACTTACTGTGTAAAAATAATTTGGCTCCATCTACTAAACAGGCCCAGTCTACTCTTTGAACACTATAGCTGTTGGAAGACTTTCAAGTTCTCTAAATTTACTTAACTTAGGTGTTTGATTTTAAGCAAAAATTGAAGTACAATAGCCTAGTGAAGCCAGTAGATATTTTTTATCTTACATTCACACATTATAATGGTGTTCATACGTTCCCTAGGAGAAAATGAGACAGTCATCAGATGTTTGAAGTTTATCTTCACAGTCTTTCTGCATCTGCAAAAATTAAAAAAGAGAGACTTTAATTTACATTTTAATTTGTTGTTTTGAATTCAGTAGGACATTTGAGTAAGCAAAGATGACCTCTCTCTTTTTTCCTGCGTATTTTAATAGTGACAGAACTTAAACTGTATGTTACTGCAGTTACATAGTTATGTGCCATTTTTAAAAACAATTTAATGTATTTTTTTTTCTTTTGAATGCTTTAAAATACAATTAAATCATTTTTACTTTGAAAATTCAGTTAGAAAGTTTTAAGTAGCCTTAAATAACCAGATCTGACAGAGGAGTTAAATGGAGTCTCTGGGCTACACCTACAAACTCCATTAGTCCAGTCAAAGAAGTTAACCTTAACCAGGTTCTTGCAGGGACTACTACTTAAAAGAGGATCTTGAAAGCATGTTGTCCCACAACAGACTAACACAATGCCTCTGTTTAAAAGGGACTTGTGAATCCATAGCTCTCTTCCCCACTTCTGCTCATGACAAGGAAAGCTGGGTGGGAGGAGAACACCTGGGACCTCACTCCTGTGAGAACCTGAGCACACAAAATGTCGGACACCTGAGCCACAAAATGCTTCTCAGCCCCAGTAATTTCCCTGAAAAGGCATGGAACCCCCCCCTCAGACTTGTATTTCCATGTTTGGAAAATGTTGCAGTTTTGAGAGCGCTTATATTACTCATTTACATGCTGAAACATCGGCTTTTATTTCTGAAAAACAATCAACTGCCTTGCTCCCCTTCTATCAGAAAAGGATGGTGAGACGAGCCAGCCCTAGTGGCAGCACACTGGCCCGGTGCAGCAGCCACCATGCCCATGTGATGAAGAAGCTACAGCTGTTGTCCCTGGGGTCACATTGCCACCACAGAGCTGGTTTCATGTCCTGACCAAAGCACCAGCTGGCTGCTGCTGAGAGATCACACGTACCCACCAGCACAATGCTCAGGACATTAAGTCAGTTCACCTTGCTAACACAGCTACTGATTTGCTTTCTTGGCTCTCTTTTTTACCATTTTACTCTCGAACGTGTATGATGAACTGAAGCACTTGGATAGGTGTTATCAGCACTTGTAGGGAAAGCCAAGCTTTACAAACCTGACACTTTCGTAAGGAGTCATAAGGTTTTTACCTGGGGAGATCCAGTTGATACAATCCATTTACACTTCCAAATGACTCCCAACCAAGTCCCTTACTATAAGCTCTGAAGACATATAAGGAACCCTTGCATAAAAGGCAAATAGGTAACATAACTGGTGAACAGGTAGGAAACGGAGAATAGGATAATTTTCTCAACAGAGAGCGATCTCCAGTGTAATTTCACAGTTTTCTGCATCAAGATCTCTGACGTTTAACATATCTGTAACATCATAGGAATGCAGTGAAATTTGCAAAATTTGTTGGTGGTAGAAAGTTATTCAGAGTAGAAAAGATAAGAGTGGACTGCAAAGAATTCTAGAAAGACCTTATGACACTGAGCAGCTTTGTGTCAAAAGGCAGATAAAATTCAGTGTAGAATAATATATGGCACACACAGTAAAAAGCAATCCTAACTTCAGAAAGAAAATAATGGGTTTTGAGTTGACCTTTACCAGGAAAGCAATCTTGGGATTATGATAGATAACTCCAGGAAACATCAGCACAGAGCTCAATAGCAGTCAAAGAGCAAATAAAGTCTTAGGAACTAGGAGGAAAGAAAAGAGAACAAAAGAGAGAACTTTTGACCACTGAATAGTATGGTTTGGCTCTCCCATCTCAAAAATGACCGAGCAGATCTACAGAAGGTTCACAGAAGAGCAACTAGGATGATCGTAGATTAGGAACAACTTGTGTCCAAAGAATGATTCAGGTTAAGAGTTTTCAGCCTGGAAAATAGGTGAGCAAAGGGAGATAAGACAGACCTGGATGAAGACGTAAGCGTCAGAGAACAGATGGCAGATCAACTGCTCACTGCCTTCTCCAGCAGAAGGACGAAAGCGTATTACCTGGTTTCCACCAGGTGGCAGGTTGAAGGCAAACAGAAGGAGGTGGTCCATCACACAGTACATAGCTAAACTGCAATTCCTCTCCACGGGGTGCTGTGAGTGATAAAAGCTTATCAGCATTCAAGGAAGGACTGGACTGACAACTTCTCTGCTGAAAAATCCATTGAGGGTTATCGCATAGCAAGATGCCTCTTCTGTCTTAGAAAGTCTTGGACTTAAAAATTGCTGGAGGGTGTTTGGGAGGGGTATAACTGTCTGCTTTGTCTCTCCTTCCCTGAGCATTCACTTTTGCCCACCATCAGAGGCAGAGTCCTGGGTTAGAGGGTCCAGCCCTGTATGGCCTTTCTGCATGTAAAACATAAGGTTGGTCAGACAAGTGCCACAGCCACTACAATGTAAGTAGCAGAAACAAATGCCTGGGACTGGGAATTATAGTGGAGGGAGGAAAACAGGCTTTATCCATTCTGATGAGCAAGTAGCAGAAACAAATGCCTGGGACTGGGAATTATAGAGGAGGGAGGAAAACAGGCTTTATCCATTCTGATGAGCTTTTAGAAGAGCTCAAACTAGAACACGCAACGACACTTTAGACGTTTCAGCTGGAAGACTACTAACCTTAAAATAGCTTTGTTCCTAATAGCGCTAAACTTCGCACAGAACGATTCGAAAAGCCTAAATAGCATGCGCAACTTCCAGCTTTTTCAAGTTACTACCTTATTCGGGCAAAGGCAAGGTACCAGATTAAATCTCCACCACTCACTTTCTCAGCTCACAAAGGATCTTCTTCATGCAGTGTAGCTCCGTTTAGAAATACTTTGGTATTCTTGTTGCACCAGGGGTCCCCACAGTCCTCAGGCTTCAGCTAAATTATGTTTTCATTCAAATCATGTTCACAAAGCTCTCAGGAACCTTCAGCAGAATTGTGCTCCACCTGCATGAGATACAGGGTCAACATGTTTAAAGACTGTTGTCAGGTGGGATTAAAAAAAAAAAAAATAATTTTACTAGCTTTAGCCCTTTAGTCTTAAATTAGTTTATACTATAAACATGTGTAGTTGTGCACATGCCTGAGCAGCAAATGCCACCCACAAGCTCGGCATAATGCCAGGAATATTTTATGTTATCATAAATGTATTTATATACATTTCATCTACTACTTCCTAATCACTCTTCCAAAACTTGGGACAATGAGGTGCACTGTAGGGTCTATAAGGGGCAGAGGAGAGTATCTGCTGTATTTCCACAATTCCTGTGGAATTTGAGAAGCTTTAGGAAATTTTATTGCAAATTAGATATATAATGATTGCTTCACTCATTACTGAAATGTCCAGGAACAAGCATTTCTACTGGGGTAAAGGGCAAAAGCCTTTTAGCAATGCACAACACAACAGTTTAGGAGAAAAATGAGGAATATCTTTTCTAACAGAAACCAGTGAGGAATTTTAAAGTAGGTAGAATGTAATTATCTGATTGAAATTAAGCCATGACATTGCAGCTTTCACCTCTACTCTTGAAAAAAGTGCCGTGGGATCTGTTAAATGACTGCATGTGGTCAGGACCTCAGTTTTATAACTCATTCAGAAGCATGGTGGGAAGGGATGTCAACTCAGCATTTAAAAATCCCATTTGTTTTACATGCAGCTTGGGAATATTTTTAAGCTTTCACTTTTTATTGATTTGTTCTTAATACTGAGGGAGAAAGAAAGAGAGTTTCCACAAAAAGGACTGCAGGTACAACACAGATAAATGGTCTCTCTGCACAAGAAAAATAACACTGGCAAGAAGAATGCAAAGATCCCAAAATATTTGTGTGCTAAAAATATGTAGAAAATACTCAGGGAATAAAAAACCTGAAATTGGAAACTGGTGAATACTCCTTCATTAGGAGATATTTGTTCATATTTTATGTAAACATATCCAAAATATAAAAGGAAAGGATTATCATTAGGGTAAAATAAAACTGGACTTTCTTCAGCCAGAGTTATGAGTTGCAAATAACTTTTAGCACAGCAACTCAAATATGCCAGATGTGGGGCAGACGTATATGAGTGTATGTATTACTAAAACTAAAATGAAAAAATGGTGAGTCTCTTTCCCACGGAATAAGCTTCATCACAGTGACTGTACCAGTTATTGCCTTCGACTTCAGGTTTTATCTATACCCTATTTGAAAGAATCCCATGTTCGTGTAACATGAAGGATGGGAAATCAAGTACTTGGAGCATGGAACAGTGTAGATCAAAGCTGAAATCTCCACATTAACTCTGCTCGCTTCTGCTTCCATCTTAAGATACAATTTCCATCAGCAGAATGGATAGCCATAAATGAACATAACATACCTCCCAAATAAATGGGAACACCTTCACAAGTTGTATACCATACTTTGCAATAACGCACACACAGCCTTCACCTTTGCCTTGATCTTAACAGTGAGTCTACGCTTGGTCTCCTGAAGCTCCCGAGACCTGAAACTTGATGTTTCCTCCGGCTACCCTGACCTGTCTGTGCAGCCCCGCTGGTAAGATGGTTCGCTCACATCATGCTCTGATGGGGGTGCGACAGAAGGCATGCTGGGCCATTTCTCTAAGGGGATAAATTCATCCTTGAGGCTAACGTTAAATTTAAGGATCTTCCTCAAATTCTCCCCTGCTCTCAGCTCCGCTGCCCCACAGGTACTCCAGTAGAACGCTAGCGTGGATTGGCAGTGAGTTGAGGCTCAGGCTGGATTCTGCACTGTCTAGATGCAACGACATCTAATAACAAACATAAATAAAATCAATTCTACAGAGACATGGGTCCCAGTGATTCGATACAGAATCCCAGAGGAATCAATGAATTGACACGAGGAAGTAAGGGTTCAAAAATTCACAGGAATGGGTCAAAACTGTACCTAGTGTATTTCATATAAGTACACACATACCTACTCAGCTGGTGAGGCATTCTAGGTTTTTCTCTCCCTTTTACCCAACATCTAACTCTGTTGTGGAAACTCAAGCAGATGAGAGTGTTTACATATGAGAAAGCTAAAGCCAGCTGGAACTGAAAGCAACAGGCCTGGGAAGGGCTTAATCAGAAAAGCTAGCGTATCGAGCATCTTCTCTGTTCAAACCCAACGCTCAACAAGGAATACGGCAGCAGCTGTGGATAAAAGGAGCTTTGTCACAGGCTTCAGCAGCAACAAAGATAATCTCTGTATGAATTATTAAGGTGAAGGCAGCCCCGATTATCAATACGGTTATTACCAGCTCAAAGACATCTTCAGGCGCTGTGCAGAACACCCCTATGTGTGCGTGCTGCACCTTCCCATGCACGACCCGTCCCTCCCGCGTACAGCCCGCACCAGCAATGCACGGGATCCTCGCTTTAAAGGGTAAAATAAGCCTTGCCCTCACCAGATGAATGCGAACCTGCCAGCATATGGTGCTCAGTTAACGCCGTCCTCCCATCCTTACACAGTTTCGAAGCACATCAGAACCTGTTCATGATCCAACGGCTGCCTGCTGCTTGCGATACACACAGTCCTAATATTCAGAGAAATGATTTGGTCAACACGTTTTCCAATTAACCCTTATCTTTAACAACATGTTGTATAATACAGTTCGCTGTGAATTAGAGCTGAATTTTAATTAATATTATTTGTATTCTGGAAGTGCATGAGGGGCTCTTGAAAGTATTGAAAATTTTAAAGTTTTAAAAAGAACAGTTAATTTCTGAACAGAAATTAAACCTGGAAAGAGAGGCTAGAAAGATGACACTTTTGCACCTCCTGTACAATGGAAAACAAAGTGTTAGAATACAGCTCTAGAAAATTCCATGTATCCAACAATAATATCCAGAAACAGTCTAGGAAACATTCTCAGAGCTTCATTTTGTTGAACTCTTAAAAAAAAATTGAAAATGTCTGTCTGAGGTGCGTACACACAATATACACTTGCAAATCAGGATATGGAATGCAAACTAATGTTTTTATCTTACCTGTTTCAACCATCATATAAAAAAAAATCCATAAGTACAGTTATTCTAATTTGCAGCATCTAAGATCAGTGGTCAAAAAGCAGACCAAAGCTCTCTCCCATCTCATCACTTTGAGCCTATTGGGTATAATAAGCTTGTTAGCGAAAATGTGGATTTGGATTTCCTCCGTGTTCTTAAAAGTTTAAGCCAACTAAAACCGATCATAACAGCTTTCTAAACTTTTGCTGAAGAGGCAAGATCATAAAAGTGAAACACAGCAATGGTCTCCATTAATTTTCCACATTACTCCATGCTTTCTCCTTTCCTTCTGCTTCGCTAATCCTTCTGTTCCCAGAGGTGATGACTCAGCCAGGTCTGCTTTCTCTTTGAAAGACTGTTCCCCTTCTGACTAACCAAGCATCTGACGCTTATTCCAATCTTTATACAACGTGCACAGGAAATTTCATCCCATTCTCAGCAGAAATACCTGCATGGACATAATAAATACACTACATCGGCATTGCAGCTTAGATCAGAAGCTCACATGGAAGCAAATCTCTCGTTTTACTTCCTTTGCTGTGGTTTTCTCTTTCCATAGCTCAGTCTCAGAGCACACGGGTTTGATTCCTTTTGGATGTAACTGAACTGGAAGATGTGCACCTAGCACACCCCAGGTCCTCATAGGCATCCCCTGAACAGGACTAGAGCAGGGAAAACCAAAAACCTTCTGCGATGCAGAGGCGAGGCAGCAGCAGGATCCTTTTGGTCCTGCCTACTTGCTGATGTGTACGTAGCCAACATGACCCATACCTAAGGGGAGCATAGGAAAAGCCTGTGATTTCCCATGTCTTTGCTCCTGTACGCATCCCTTTTCTTGTGGGAGCCTACTTTTACTATACTTTGGTTCTCAATATGTTGGTTGAAAAACCGTTCCCTCTCTGACTAACCAAGCATCCCGCCCTTATTCCTTCCCTTATACAGCATGAACAGTATTTAGCTCCTAAATACTTCAGATCATTCTTATCCTAAAGTAACTTCCAGGCAGATAACACAGGAGTGGTCTTTCAAATTTCATTTCTGTCTTTAACTCTGATAGATGTCAATTTTTATTGTCTGATATTGTAATGAAAGTCACCTGTAATTAGTTCACTCTAAGTTCTCAACATGAATACAATTTTAGTTTCTTTTCAGCCTACACTCTTCTTCTGACCTCACAGCATGTTCTCATGATGAAAAAAATGCATTTGAAATTAAATCACATCCTTCTAAATTAAATTTCTCTGGAATAAGAGTGGCAAACTCATGCAGTGACTATTGCTATGAAACAACACTCTTTACAAGAGACAAAGTGTGAGAGTTTGTGTTTGTATATATGCACATATTTAACACAGTAACTTTTTGAACAGAGTAACAGTCCCTGCAGAAAACCTTCCAGCATCGTCTTCTGAGAGCTAGCTACCTTGCTGAAAAAATAAAAAAAGAATTAAAAATTTTTTTTCAGTGTTCTTGGCCACATGCTTTTGTATTTTCTTTTGCAACAAGTGATAGATTGGAATTGTGAATCTAAAGATACAGTATTTGACATTTAGTACAACTGAGAAACTAAAAAGAAGGTTTCTAACACAAAACTCTTTGGATAAATCAAATCTACCCCTTCTATGTAAATAAAAAAAATAACCAAGTATCTTCCCTATCCTCACCTCTTTCCAAGATGATTTTGCCTGTTTTTATACCACAGACTAGTGCTTATTCTTCTTAAAGTCCCTTTTTGTATTACAGCTGTAGCAATGCATGTCAGATCTATTCTATGTGATCTGGTCTTGTATCCAGAGCAGAAGATCTGAAGTCAAGGCAACGCTGTCCAAGCTCTGATTTTTGTCGACGGTAGGACAAGGGGCAAATTCGTCTCTACTTTCAGTGCTCTGAACACCCGTAGTTTGCACTGGATACGAGAGCCTAATTGTAGGTTCACAGGTTTGAAAACTGGAATCAGATGGTCTTTCTTGCTGTCTGAACAGGAGGTGACATTATACTGCTTCAAAAAGACAGAGATCCTGAGGTCTAACTGATTTATTATAAGCATCTTTTAAACCGCTATATGAAAGGTGCTTCAATGGATTTTTATTCTTTCACGTTTCATCCTTGAACCAAGAAAGGCAAAGATCATTGAAACCTTCATTAATGATTTCATTTGGAGTATAAAACCAAAACAACATTAAAAAAAAACCTATTACTGTCTATGGCCACAATACAAAAAACATCCTCCGAAAGATCAGTGCCAGGTTTTTTCTTTTCTATCTCAGCTCAAAATTTCTAAAACAAGATAGGACGGTGTTGCAGCTTTCAAGGAATGGGGTCTTTGTGGCGCAAAGCCAGGGGTACCTTTAGCAAGCTGTTGGGCATGGTGCTGAGGACAAGGAGGAGCTCGATGACAGAAGAGCAGCAGAGGTAAAGCCTGGGAAGGGCACAAGCCAGGCATGGCACGGGCTCATCCACCTTCCTGCGGCAGACTCTTCCCTTGTTGAATTACATCCAGCTTTTCTTGCAAAAACAGCTTCTTGGGTTTGGCAGAGGGGTCGTTGTTTCAGTTCACCCACACATGAAAGAACATAGGAATTAGTAACCATAGCATGGACAACCAAAACGTTCCATCCAGAGAACGAACGAGGATGCCGTGGGTGGGTTATTCAACAGCATCCTGTTGGTGGTCGCTGTACACGGCTACACTCCTTCCATGAAACTCCTCCATTCCCTGATTTCAGAAGCTGCCCAGCCACTTTAGCTTTGCCTTACCAACTATGTAGGAAACTTGGAAGCCTTTTACAAAGGAAGATACTCATGTCACACATCTGATGTATGCGGCATATATGTCTGTTTCAGACAGTTCCAGCTTTTGAGAGCCCAACACTCTCTTAATAAAAATACCTGGACAGTTTCATCCATCTAAAGATAATTATATTTCAGGACAAAGCCTGTTTCCTGACATTTGCCTCACAAAATGCCACTTTATATTGTTGCCTGGCTACCCTTCACTGAATTCAGGCACAATGCTGTTTCTACCCTTTAAATGTACTAATTACTTATTGCTGTAATTACAGCACACTAGTTTAAAGGTTTTATCGTTACTTTGGACAGATTAACATGCTGTTGTAAGAGCACTTCAGAGCCTTTTGTTTCAAATTTCCATCATTAATCAGACCAATGTTTCTATGAAAATTCAATATTTATATTCCTGATAACAATGTGTGTACTTATGGGCATCTGTGTTCATAAACAACATATAAAATACAGGTAAACCTGCAGTCACTGAGTACGTAACACATCTTTCTAACGAACTGGAAGAAGTATATACTCGATGAATCTCTTTTTTTCCTGTCATGGCATAAAGACAGAGTGGAGCAGGATTTGCAGAAGGGCCAGTCAAGGAATTGCCCATCCTGCTCGGACATCTGCCTTCACTTTCACCGAAGTAGATGGGACATCAGGCAAAAGGGCTCTGCATATTTGTGTGCCCAGCATACAGCGAGATATGTAAAGCTCTGGGCATTTGGCATAGGGGGTGCAGGGGGGGACACTCCTTCGGCCCTCTGCCCGGCTCAGCCCACCACAGCAGACTGCCAGCTCCTAATCATAAGCAGCAGCTGCACGAGCATCTTTCCATGCCAAGCACCCCTCTTATAGGCAAACCCCATCCTCCAGCCTTGCTACGGCCCTATTCACTATGAGTTTTGTCTGCAGGTAGATTATGCTCAGAAACAGGCAAGGAAATCGAGAAGATAATTATTGGAGTTAAGTACTTTTCACTAATAGGCTAAATATTTTTATGTTCCACCTGGCTTGTTGCATGAATATATTGCAACCTACCACGTCTGGCTTTTAGAGCAACACCTTTCATGTCCTAGCTTTTAGGCAGATGAACAGCTCTGGAACACAACGTCCTCAGTCAGGTCCCTTCTGCCTGGCAGCAAGCAGAGCAGCTGAGACAACATTTTTCCACCAGCAGAGACCTGAGCTCCTACAGAAGTTTTATGTATAATTTCCAGCAGTGTGAATTACGGGCAGACTGCAGGTAATCATTAATTAGCATTGTCTATCTAGAAGTCTGTTATTATGAGCTGATCAATCATAGTCAGGATTTTCAGTTAAGAACAAAACTGTGGCTTGGCCTGCCTATGGAGGAAAGAAAACTGAAATTTCTTAATTCTCTGAGCTGGGCAGCAATAAGCACAACATTTGCATTCGGGGATCTCCAAACTGATAGGCACAAGTTGACCACAACTCTAATATCCTCTCCCTTGCATATAGCAAGAAGTGGCATAATGGTCTTCTACGAACCAGCCCCACAGTAAGGACAAACACTGATCTGCTGCAGCATGCCTTGCAGCCTGAAGGGTATTACAGAGAGCATGTTTCATCAGGAAGAATAACCAGAGCAAAAAAGGATGGAGTATTTGTAAATTGGCTATCATTTTTACTAATTTGCGCAATAGTCGTTGGGTACTCACATTAACAATTATGTGCTCTTAACCAAATCACATTACATATTTCTTCTGATTCAATAGATTAAGGTTTAACAAAACAATCGCTTTGTTTTGATAAAGTTCAAGCTGACATAGCAACTTGATTTTTTTTCATAAAAAATGTATAGGTGAGGGTGTTTCTCACCTTAGGAGCACAAATGTTGGATTGCTTTATTCATAGCTGTACAACAAGGGATCTAGTCCCTCCTAGAGAATTCCATCCTTCCATTCTTTTCAGAGGCCAGCTATCCAAATGCAGCTTTTTTGACCTTTCCATTCAAGCTAGACTCCATACCAGCAGTATTATCTCCTCCATATACCAAGAAAATAACGAGTGTGATTACTCATTGAAACACCTACCGATACCTCCGTCTCAGTGCTTTTACTCTCTACAAACACTCCTCAAAATGGCATTCAGCTTTACGCTAGTACTCACTGACGAGTACTGAGGAGAATACTGGAGCTAGAGCATCCAGCAAAATATTAAAATATTTCTTTCTGTTATGCCTTCCCAGCTTTATCTGGCTTCAATATTTGGGCCAAATTCCCACCTATAACAATCTCTAACTCTGCGGATTCTGCTAGAGTCTTCCGTGAGTTATAAACACACGCATTACATTTCTTTTGGCCACCTTACAGAACTTCTGTTTCTGCTTAATGGCCAAGTGCTATTGGAAGCTGCTGAACCAAACCACCAGGCAAAAATGGTTCAGGGTCCACGCACCTTCTTATAGCTTCTTCTTCAACACTTCAATGGCCAGAACTCCTCGACGAAAACAGGGGTTTTTTTTGTTTTATAATAGAAATGAATGGCTGTCTTCCACTTAGGTTAGGCATGTCAATGAAACAAGTAGCTAAATTAGACCTATTGACTTCCCTGAAGCAATGGCCTAAATCAGGATCACAAGACTGATAATTGCCTGATACTGCAAAGGTCGAAATTTGGAAGAGATTTCCTGCAAAAAAGATTGATTTTATGTCTAAAGCAACAATTGACATTTCATTTACTTAATTACTTTTCTCTTGTTCCTGACATGTCATGAAGTTTTACTCACTATAAAATGTTCCTGATGCAACAAAGATATCTAAGCTCTGGGTTGTAGGCACTAAAAACTCTTTAAAGACTACGGTCTAGTACTGTCATTGGTAGTGGCAGAAAGTATTTTACATAGCAAGGATAACAAACTGCTTGCATCAAGGTGATAAATTTCTAACATGGGCAGAATACTTGAAAAACAGAATCAATGGCTTCTATCTTAGCTATTCAATCCACA
Organism: Burhinus oedicnemus; assembly: GCA_008921705.1. Classification (NCBI taxonomy): domain Eukaryota; kingdom Metazoa; phylum Chordata; class Aves; order Charadriiformes; family Burhinidae; genus Burhinus; species Burhinus oedicnemus. The sequence continues at coordinate 659,666 of VFFE01007173.1, read as the reverse complement.
AGAAAAATACAGTATATACAGTTACAAGAAACTGAAATTTCGAGTTGCATGTAATTTTTATGAGGAGAAAAAAGCTAATAATCCAGGCACAGAAAAAATAATGATAAATATTTAAAAATTAGCAACCAAATTCAGCATGTATGGAAGTGGAGTTTTGTCTCAAAAAGTATTTCAACTGACTTTTTTTTTTGCACTTACACAGCATCTTTGTGAAGGTATCAAAGCACTTTCCAAACACTGCCAGTACCCCTCTCCAGAAACTTGAGTAAGGAACTGAAGTACAGTTCCACTATCCACCAGAACAGTTTTCTATTAAAAATAATGACCTGATGATGTAAAAACATGCTCTGGGGACTTTAAGTAAAACTGGCAGTCATGCAAGTCAAGCATCAAGCAATGCCTGATTTCCATCTGACCTACCTGGTTGGAATCTGGAGTTAAAAGCAGAAAAAGATAAAATATAAAGTCAGGAAAAGTGAAATTTACCATAGGATTTTCTCGTTCTCTCGCGTTACCTTTAGCTATTTCTATTTGCAAATAGCCTAATTTAGGGCAGAGCTGCGTTACACAGAAATGCAATTTTGAAATGTGTTTCATATTCAGATGGACTTGGCTAGATTTGTATATTAAGACTGTAATAGCTTTAGCAACAGAAGTAATATTGTAACCTCACAGCTTAGCTAACAGATGCCCTGTATCTCAGAGTTCCATAATAGCGTAAGTTCATCTGGGTGTTGGACCTTATGTACTTTGTGGAATATCTCAGTGTACTCATTCTGCAAAAATCTAGGGGAACAGAGTGGAGAAAGTAGAGATCGCGTTCAAATCAAACCAAAAAGACTTGTTCTTCACATGCCAGGTGGGAGACCTGCAATACCTCTTCCCAACAGCGGCTATGACAGCCATCCGAGGGACCAACAGGGTAATGGGATAGATGTCTATTCAAAAATCACTAAACACATCAGAAACCACATCTGACCCAGCAAGTTCCTGGAGATGATACTAGTTGGCTGTTGGAAGATTGTTGAAGAAGCCTCCCCTTCTCTGTGCTTCCTCAGGAGTCCCTGAGCCCTTTGCCATGCTAGTAGTAGGCACCACTGGTCTTACAAACAGGTTTCAGGTCCAACTCAGACCCATGTTCTCTGTCTTCCATACAAAACCATGCATAAGCTGCCTAACAAGCCTATTAAAAGTGCAAGTAAATAGCTACTATAAACCAGCAAATTATAAACATTCCCCTGTTCAAAGTCACTTGTAATTATACAGCACTCCATACATTTCCAGACTGCAAGGAAATCAATAATCTTCCCATAGTTACTGCTAATGACTGCTTACAAAATGAGGTGTTTAAAGCACACTGTCCCTCAAAAGCCCAGCTCCTTAGAAGAAGCCACAGGAGGAGTAATCTCTAGTTCAGAAGAAGTGGCTAATTCAAATGAAGAACTAAAATACTGCTTTTCGACAACACGAGAGACAAGTAAGTACCGTGAGATTTAATGGTGGTATTACTGCTTTGATCCCTGGTGCTCAAAGCAATAATCTATGAGTTTTAAAATTCAAGTGCTTGACTGAAACTCTGAAAGCTCAAGTGGATTGTAAAGCACAATTGACAAAAGTAGATCTTTAATTAGACAATCACTTTATAGGAGATTTCTTTTATGAATATTAAGGAGGTTTGAAAAACTATCAGAAGTTGTTTATAAAGTGCACGCAGCTCGGTATTTTTTCCTAGGAAAACTCATGGATAGGAAAAAAGATTTATCTTTTTTAAAAAACTAGATATGAGCTAAACATCTATGATAAATGTAAAGATTCATCAATTTACAGACATGGGCTATGTGGACATGCCCTAAAACTGATGCTGGGTGGTCAAAAATCCCCACTAACCCAGAACATTTGTAATATATGAAACAAAATGTACAATTTGCAATTTTAAGGTTAACAGCGTGTTTTCTTTGTCATTTCACATCTCAGTTTTTTCTTCTCTGACTCAGTATTTCTGTTGAGTACACTGCTTTTAAATTGTCACTCAAGGCCCCCTGTACCTCTCACTCACCTTGCATCGCTCAGCACTCGCACATCTGCTTGCAATTCATTGCGCTGGATAACTCTGCTGAAACAATGTGAATTCACAGCAAAACCCAAATTGTAGCAAATACTCCGAACACAGTCATGTTCCATACAAAAATAACCCATTTCATATAGTATATCAGCTTTCACCCTTTCCATCCTCGTTGTATTCTCAGGATTATTTCAAATTACTTGCTGGTTCTTAAATTCTTGATGAAGGACAATTTATTGTTGGCTAAAACAAAATAATCAGCTGGATTAATTTAAAGGAATTTGCTTGTTTCCTGAAGAGGAAAAAAGATTGTTAAAATCGGCTAGACCTGTGTTGGAAGAGTCATGAGCTACTGTGGACAAGTGTCTGCATTTTATCTAATGCACTAAATGAAACCCTCAAAAAAGTTTCAGCTTTTGTTTTCTGCAGGCACTATGCACAGCTGTTTAAAAAACATTAATATTTGTTCTGAAGAAAAAGGATGATATTTAATATAGCCAACATCCAGACTCCCTAGTTTCAGTGCACAACCTCCTCACCCCCAAGTCCACTCATGAAAATCTTCCTGTTTGTGAGTATAATTTGAACATTAAGTCAAAAGTTATAACCCTGATTTCTGCCATTCCCAAAGATAATCTGCAGTTGGGAAATATGGCTATTACCTTAATGTTTTTAATGTACTCTATTTTTTTCTCAGTGCTCTATGCTATCGCTCAGAAATTTCTTAAATAATAATAGCAACATTAGAAAATAAAGATAAACCCCACAAGTTTAGCTTTCAATTTGCTATATGATCAGTCCTATGTGCCTGGCAGAGAAATGCATGCCCAAATCATTAATTGTTCTTCCTTAGTAAGGAAAGGTAAAAATAGAAATGCTCCTGTTATCTGCTTCTCGTTTTTATTATCCCTTTCTCTACCAGTGTGTACTAATCATTTTTACTTATCTCAGGTGACATAACTTCTAACCACTATAAGCTTTTATCACATAACAATCAAAATATCTCTTCCTTATTTCTTTGTTTTCTAAGTCTCTGGTTTATACTTGCTTAATAACGTATCTTCTTCATTTCTTCCCTTTCTTGCTATGTACCCACGCAAGACAGACAGCTATATTTCTGTAGCTTTCCCTTTTCCCCCCTGCCCCCCTTCAGAAATTTTTTGTAAATTAATTCCCGAGAAGTCCCTGCGGTGAACGTGTATGCAAAAAGAACCTTCCTTATTGCAATACGTTAGTAAGCTCCTATAATTTTTGTGTTAGCTTCTTCCGGTGTCTAAAATGCATTTCCCAACTGACTTGATGCAGGGTGAGAGTTAATCAATGATATATTCAAATATACATTGTCAAAGAAATGTCCCAGAAATAAATGGCAGACCATTTCTGGAAATGAACTTCTCAGACTACCTCCAGTGGCATTGTGGTATTAGGAAAGACTTCAATTATTTTCACAGCAGCGCTGGCTGTAGGCCATCAAAAGCCTATATGAACCACAACTGTGTCTATATGCTTTCTTTTTTCTACCCTGAACGATTTCTCTTTTTACCTCATCTTTTTCCAGGTACTTGCCTGTACTAGCTGCAGCTTTATGCTTTTCTTTGAAATTGCCATTCAATCTAGCATGCAATGTGCTGCTTTCTAGCTCAGATTAAATTTACAGCAAACCTTTGGGTTCCAATTACCTCCAGTAGATGTTACATGACAATCACCGTGAGGATCCGTTCTTTCCTAGCCACACCATTTTTGGAAGATCACTTTCTTTTATCTTGATTTTACCCAAGTTACCATCTTTCGTATCTCCCCTTCTTGGAATCTATCAGCATTTCTACTTATTAGCCAAACAGCGCTTTTTTAATGCTATGTATTTATTAATACCAGATGCGTTTGTTCTATATTCATCACCCAGTTGTATGAAATGGTTGATTCCTCACCCCTTTCTGCACAGCCCACGCTATTTCTGAGGTGAGTCACTGCATAGAGCCCTGGTGCCTCCTACCTGAAGTGTCAGCTCTCTCTGACCATGTCTATGAACGTTGTCCGGGCAAGCCCAGGAAGCTCTTCCCATTTTTTGTGGCAGAATAGTAGAGGAACATTCAAGTGATGTCCCTCATCTGCAGAAACATGGCTCCATTCATTTTGCTTGGATCCTGTTCAGCTTAAAACTTTATAACTGTAGGAAGTTGTAGCAAATACATTTTAACTAGGATGAGCTTATTAGCAGCTAATTTCCTTTTTCAGCGTCAATAAAAACTAGCAGCTGCAGCTATGTCTTCATACGTAGTCTGCTTGCTTCGTAGCAGAAACTTTTTCAAAAATCTTTCCTATGCGAAGGAGCGTTTCTGTCCCAGGCCTCGGCTCTCCCTGTCATCCACACATCCATCTGCCTCTGCTGCCTCCAGGCTTCCACCGCGCGTCACGAGCCACTGCCCTGACTCGGGGTTTGACTGTCTGGTGTGAGACGGGCAGAGTTGCACAGGTCCTGGCTCTCTAGAGGCTCCATTCTGGATTTTCACCTCCAGAACTGTACTTACACATCGGGGTTTTCTAAATCCTGTATATTGTTAAAAAAAAAAAAAAACCCACTGTACAAGCATTTTTTTTCCTCTAACAAAGAAATAAGATGCATGTTTTTCTTTAAACACTTGTAAGTTAAAACTAGTCAACAAACAATAGATAGTTTTCTTATTTCTGTCTCCCTGCATTTCTGAGCACCTCTCTCACTCTCTGTCACTTCATCCGGGAGCGCTGTCCCACCCGGGGGTTACGGAAACAGACTGCTCTTTGAAAGACAATTTTGGCTTCACCTTGCTCTCTGTAACTGGAAACAAAAGCAGTCTGCATGTAAAGAACATCTGCACTTTGCATACAGAATAAATAATACCTCTTTTTACGTCTAGTTTTGACTTTTCAGTGTCACTGAGGTGCAGAAAATGGTATAGGAGCTATACCTTGGGTCCAGTGCATGCTTATTCTAAGGATTTGGATATTCAGCTTTTGCAGAGTTAGTGTGTTACACCATGTTTAATTCAACGTTATGTATGTTCCAATAATTCAAAAAATTCCTTCAGGAAGAAAAAATGTGTTTTTAAGTTGTTACAAGCATGGAAAATCCTGTCCTGAAGCAAAGGTTTGGATTACCTGGAAATAGGTCTTGGAACGGAAGACTGCATCTCCATCCCTAGGAAGATAAAGAATTTTCTGTTCTGTCCACCACAGAGCAGACATTACCTTCAAATGGAACTAATGCAATTAAAATGGCTACACTTTTAATTGATACTTATGTCATCATAATTATGTATAACAGGGCCACAAAAGTTAATAAATACATTTTAATAGCCCGTGGCAATTTCTCATCGTGTATCTGACAGTAGCTAACAGATGTGTCAAGAAATTTCCTTCTGTGTAAAGAGCTTTGCTTGTGAAGAGCTGCTGAGTATGTCATTGCACTTTTAATTGCTTTTCTTTCCCTCATTTTGAAGAGCCCATAGGGTGTAAAAACTACTGGCTAATGAATTGCAGGTCCAACAGGTTAGAGGGACTTTCAGATGTTCAGCTGAGGGGCTAGGGAGGAAATAGCGTATATGTATTGATGTTATCTTGAGAAAAAATTGCCAAAATTGCACATACAGTGCCTTCAGCCTCTGCCTAATACAACAGAAAAATCCTCCTCCTCCTCAGACAGTAGCCGCAGGTATAATTCACGTGTTGACCCTTACCTCTACACAACCGGTTGATTTGGTCATGGAAATTACAGGGGAGTTTTACCCCAGAAGCAAACTGAATAAATTAAGACAGATCTTTTCAGAGGATAGCTACAATTTAGCAGACAGATTTCCTCAGGAAAATGTTTACATCTAAGCGGAGGTCTGTGGAGCTCACTGGGGCTCTGCATGCCTCCAAATATTGAATTGTACCACTGGGTAAACGACTGCTTAGAGGCTCACCACAGATTATTTCAGCGCTCAGGCTGCCATAAACTCAGAGGACATCCAACGTTGTGAATTTTGTCACCTTTGATCAAGCAAAACATAAAGCATGGAGCAATATCATATACTTCTAATTTCAGTAAACAGCCATGGAATCGTTGTGCAAGCACGGCTGGTATATTTTGCTGTTGTGTTTGATGCAGTTCTTTAATACGCCTTACTGATGAGATTCCTTGTTGAAGTCAATTTAAAAAGTTGGCAGAAACACTTTTTTTCAGCAAAGTAAAAAACGTGAATTTTAATTTCAAATTAAAATCAGTTTTAAGGCAACAGAGTTTCTAGCGAGGGCCAGAACAGACTAGAATTGAGTTCTAGTCTGAACTCCTCCACTCCAAGTGGAATTTGGGGTTACCAGCACATTTTCCAAAATGTTTCCTTTTGGTAGACTTCTATTTTCTAGAACCTGTACTTTAAGGAAAATTCTCCATCCCACCAGATCACAGTACTAAGGTTGCATAATTCATCTGTACTCTACATCTTAGGCAAAAGGAGTATTGCAAATTGAAGTCGCAAGCATCAAAAGGTTATAAGGTTGAAAGACAGAGACAGTAGAAGAGTGCAAGCAGACAACGTCACCTTTAAAGCCACAAATGTCATAATCAATTGATAACATATATTGCCAAGAGATGAAAATACCTAGCATACATAACACCTGAGTTTTGACTTAGGATTTGTATTAAGGAAGTCTGAAGCAATAAAAGAAATTCAGACATTTAAGTCTTTTGAAAAGCTGCTGAGCTTGCAGTAACATCTCAGATTTCATCGTGTTGAATAAAGTAATTGGAACGGCCACATCACGCACCTCAGCACCTTTTCGACACTGTAGGCACATAAAGAGTAATAGTACTGCTTGTTAGCACGTGGCTCCTAACCCAAGCCACTGATGGTTTCCCTGCAGGTATCTGCCATAAAGTCAGTGGAAGCTCTTCTGTATGTAGCATTACATTATTTTAAATACGTGAGGGACTGGGATGTATGAATATATCAAAAGACAAGGTCTTAAAGCAACACCTTACCCCTCTGCCTCATGAAATTTAGGAATGAATAGGACTACTCAAAAAAAAGAAGTAATCTTTACAAAAGAAACATTTTTTTATCTGCAATGATCACAGATTTGGTGTGGGTTTTTTGTTTGGTTTTTTTTTTTTTGTTTGGTTGTTTTTTTGGTGGTGTTTGGGGTTTTTTTGGTTTTTGACTGCTATTCAGGCCTCAGAAACAAGCACCAAAAGAGACCTATGGTCCAAGAGTAAGAATTAAAGGCTAAAAGTTCTGAATTCAACATTTTTTATTTTTTTTATGGGAGTGAGATTTAGTTCAGTCTCTGTTTCCCTCTGCTTCCTTCTTCTCACTGTATTTTTTTTTAAGCAAATTGCTTCTCCTGGTCATTTCAGTGATGTCTAATTTTTCATCTGTCGAGTATGATCTCACTTTAACACTGTTAACTTTAATTAAACTCTTTAGTTTTCATGGTTGAGCTCATTGATCAATTACTCTACATTATGTCTTATCCATGAATGAAATATAGTCCAGAAATATGTACCGGCTTATTTATCTTCTATAGAAAGTTCAAGAGGCACTCTGGAAGTACTGAAGACATACTCTGTTTAGTGAGCTTCCAGATTATATTTCATAATTTCTGAACATTTTAAAAATGCTCTCTATTGCTAAATAGCAGGTACATACAGAACTAACTTTTTTTTTTCTGATGAGTGGATTATCTTTATATGTTTTCCTACTCACAGATAGCTGTATGTAAATAGAAAGAACATTTCCAGGACTATTTTTGTGAGCGTACATTTAAAAAAGGGAAAAGAGAGCTTTATCATGGATGTTGTTTACGAAAACCCTGTTATTCCCAATGCAAAATAAGGCTCCTGGTTTGTTTGCTCCCAGTGCAAGACAACACACATGCGTAGTGTAACATTTTTATGGCTTGAGAATAGACTACTAGTTTTAAAAGAAAACTTATTTTCACTCGCTGACATAGGTTGACATGGGTGGTCTTACCAGCAATATATTTCAATTCAGCGATCTCACCATGCAAGCTGGGACTCGACGTTGAAGTCTAGTTTCACTCACCAACTAATGAAGCGTGGTGCCTAGTGCAACTCACCCTAACGTACCTATTCGTACAGGCAAATGGCCTTGGTCTTTGAGAATACGGGTTTCAAAGTGGCATTCCAGTAACTGGTAGCCAGCATTGTTTCACTGCAATCAAAACCGGCGTTGCAAGTACAGGATTACAATTTCAAGGTGAGAAAGAGCAGGTAGCGGGCCTTAACTTGCAGTACTCTTAGAAAAAGAGAAAAGAAAGAGAAATATAGAAAGGAGTAGAAACCTAGTGAGAACGTGGAAAGAACTGGCTCTGAAGGCAATGCTTTTCAAAGTTATCTGGGATGCACCGGTCTGTTTTTAATGTATACCTTATCGTGCCAAGGCAGGCTGTGGAAGGAACAGACTGCAAAAAAGCTTTAGAGGGATTATTTTCCCTTGTCTTACTCCACTTCTTTTCTCTGGGCCTTTCTGGTTGTTTTTTGCAGGAGATAGTGTGTATGAGATGAGCAATTTTTCACACTGAAAGATAGCATCCCACAGACTAGCAGTCCCAGAAATTTCAACCTCCCTGGGAAAACATAGCCAGGAATTAGCATGCTGGGGAGAGGGAAGGGCTGGCAAACACCGTGCGGGCTTCCAAGCCCATTGCGGCTCTGCCAGCGCACCTTGGCGCTTCCCTGAATAAACCTTTTCAATCATGCTCTCGTATAGAGCCGCTGTGACAAACCGCAGCAAAGTACTGGCAACGCCAATACGGATGCAAGGGCTGGCACAAAAACCTCAGGCTTATTCATCTGTGGCCTAATTAGTGTTTGCACCTGTATCACCTGCCGAAGAGATTTCCGTGGCAGATTCTTCTTCCCCTGCTGTGAACTTGCAGCCCTCTCAATTACAGGTGAGAGAAACAATAACAAAAAAATACACCCTCAAAGTTGGCCATTTTTCAGGACTCAGCTGGTAGCAAATACAGCAGGTGCTTGTATCTCATAAATTTCAGTTAATTTGAACACACAGCTTCACTTTCAAATAGGTATCCATTCAGATGGAAAAGGTGTGTTCTGTACATCCACAGCACCAAGCTCTTGGTCAGGCAAAAATAATTTCAGATAAAATTAGGTCTTCTGCAGCTTCTGGGGACACAGCACAGCACTAAAGCCTACCACTCTGCCCGTAAAAATGTATTAGTGTGCCTTGCATAAAACTCAGCTTCTACATATAATCTGCTTGAAAATGGAAGCAATTCAACCAGTTTAAGAGGTGGCTTTCCGGTCGGCACTTACTGTGATACCAGTACAGTACTCGCTAATAAGCAATTGTTAATCTCTAGCATCAGCAATAGCTCGTCTTGTACTGTTCAGTAATGGGAGTCTGATCCCAGTGATGGATTTTGATCAAGGTTTGTAGGAGTTTAAGCTGCATTTAATTATTACCGGAGGGCTTTGTTTCTTTTTTAAATACTACTCCCTATAATGCTCATTGGATAAAGCACTCTGTCTGCCTGTGGGGTTATCATTTTTCTCCAGAACTTTTTCCTCCATTGTCTTCTGGGAATAATTTTCATCCCAAGATCACTGAGTTTTCTCTGGCTTTGAAGTATAGCTTAGCGTAAAACCTAAATGAGAACCGTATTTCACTCCTGTAAAAAGTTAGTTCATCGGAAGGCAGCAGGAGAATTGTGAGAATCCAAATCGCGTAAACCAGTCCTTCGCTTTATTAGGGATGTGCTGTTCTTCTACCGCTGAAACATCAACAATCATGACCACTATCTGTCAGCATCCTGAAATACGCGTGTGCAATAACTATAAATGCTGTTAAGGTGTCTTATTTTGTATAAGAAGTCATGAAAATCAACGTGCTGACAAATCTAGAAATATTCATGAATAAAAATGCAAATAAATACCCCACTATTCAAAACAAAATCTTATGCCCAGGCACACTGCACAATGACAGTTTGGAGCCAGCATCTGAATCCTCACTTACCACAACTCACAAATCTATTTTTCTCTCTTTTTATGGATTCTGAGGCCATAAGTAGCTGCAGAGATAGTCCAGTCTCACTTCCCACAGACTACAAACCTCTCCGTTTCCAACAGCAAATTAATGACCACTGACAAGGCATTTGAGGGGAATTTACATTAACAAAAGCATTTTTCTTTTCCTCACTCCTGTCCCTCCAGGCTTTTACAATTCCAGAGATTCCTCCAAGATTACCAAAATCAGTCTTTCCAAAGCTTGCAGCTGGGACCAAAGCCTTCCAGAGAAGTTTGTTTGCAAACCGATTAATGTCTTTATAGAAAATACTAGTCTACACACTCATTTCTAAATAGGAATCATCTTCTTCTAGGTTTTCTTATGAATAAAATAAAAGACATAATCTGGTTCCTTTCAAAACAAGGTGTTGAAAATAATTCATAATTTTTTGGACCCACCTAGAGAGGGCAAATTCAGCCATCTCCTTGGACCTCCTGTTCCAGGGAGAATTCTGCACTTGGCAATTTCCAATGCATTTCCTCGGAGGTGTTGACTCAAGAACCCGGGACTGCAATCTTACTCCATCAAGAAGAAAGTTAAGGGGAATTCCTGCCAATCCTACAAAATGCAGAGTCACGCCTCAAAGATTTCACTTCCTGTAGTATCACCAGAACTTCTTTCTGGTGCCCGAGATGTTTCTTTTCCTACCTCACACACTTTACCCTCATGTGAATGAGTTTGCAGTATGGCCAATGCCCATAATGCAAAGGCATTAAGAAGGCTTCCCCCAAATTATACTTATTGCTTAAAATAATTTGGTTTTTATATATACACGTAAACACAAGGAGAATGCTTCTCTTAAAAAAAAAAATAAAAATTAAGGTGGATTTAATTGTCAAACTTCTATCTGGCACCAAAATGGGCAGAAACGTCCTTGTTATGAAAACCAAATTAGCCACGAACCTACCTTGTATTTCAGTAAGACGGGTTGCTGGCCTGACCAGAAAAAGCAGCATCAGGAACCTCATGAGGAAATGTTTTTAAATTTAGTTTTTTCAAACAAAAGAAGCTTTGTGATAACATAGGTAAGAGTGAAAATTTCTGAGTCCTCACTAAAACCAACAATTATTACAATCAGTATTTGTCTAAATTTATAAAGAAGAAAATAAAAATCTGAAAACCTTTAAGTCAAATTGTTTTCAAGGCATGTACTGGCATCCGTTAGTTCCTTACTGCTCCCTTTAGAGAACCTGTTTAAATGCCGTTTGGTACTTCTGACTGCGTAAACATTTCTCTCATGATGACAGTTACCTACAATTATCCTTAATCATGCTTTTTTGCTTTGTCAAGGTACAAATAATGCTCATTACTTATGTTTTCCAAGCCCTGCAGTTTAATGCACATCCTCATTTATATGGTTGTAAACATATTTGTGAACTGTAGCTTTCATTCCCACAGTTAATAGCCTGTGTAATGCAAAAATGTAAAGGTCACAACGACCTACAAAAAATCTTCACTTTAAAAGCTTTCTTGACAGTCAGAGGGAAAACGCTGTAGCATCTTAAGATCCTCAAGCTTAAGATTCACATAAAACATAATAACACCAAGACCCTCCTGGGACAAAAACACATGTACAAACCCAGAAAATAACAAGAAAGAATATGATTCTATATTTGAAATTTTGATTTCGAAACAGAGTTTTGATCCTGGGGAGAGCTGAGCTAATGTATTTTTCCTCTTTATTTTCTTGTAGTGTGGACTGAACAACTGGAACAAACACGTAAGAGCAGAAAGCATAACAGCTTTACATAAATGCTTTGTAGCTGAATGTCTGAGGAAATGGCATTTTATGTCCTGCTTCTTTTAAGGAGAAAAAAACCTCCAACATATGGTGAACACTTTTTTTTTTTTTTTTCACTGTTCAGTTTGCAAACAAAAATAATGAAGAAAATAATGAAGGTAATAAAGCACAAATTCAGACTCAGAGGGAAAACACATTTTGCTTCCGTCAGCATTTTCAAGGACAAGATGACAATGTTTGTACTTTTGCAGCAGCTGGATTTATATGGCAACTGGGTCGCTGCACCAGAACTGCAACACAGCTGGAGACTTACTTGTCACTTATTCTGTTCCCTGGCACCAAGTGAAATTCTCCTGTCCTCTTGGTTTTGTGTTGTGGGACATAACTGACACAGCTTTAAGGAAAACAAAAGGCAAAAAAAGTGAAAACTGCACATGAAGGAGTTTGCTGGAGGGGTTTATTTCTATTTAACTGGCAGAGAAGGGGGAGGACATATTGGGTTTCTGCCTGCCTGACTGTCCCTTCGGGAAGATGACACTGATGAAATGGTACCAGGACTCCACAGTACCCAGAGTTTCATTTCTGCTTTTGTGTAAGCATTTCAGAATTCAAATCCTGAAAGCAAGACATGCGATATCAATAATCCCTTTCCTTTCCCCTTCTCCTAAGATAGGAGCAGATGAGATCGGCAGTGCTTTCACAGCACTGATTAGCCCTCAGAAGTCTCTTACGCTGCCTCTGCAGCTCTCCGAAAGGTATCTGTGAACCATCTGTTTCCCCTCTTATATTTTGTTTATTTTTAGGATTTATTCCTTCATGTATTCCTGTCGACAGGACTGTTTCATTAATCTAGGTGGGAAGGGATAAGCAGTTTGATTACTTACCTCGAGCAGTAAAAACTCTAGTGTGCTCCAATTTACCATGATGCCATTAAAAAAAAGAAAATAGACGCAGAGTTTTGGTTGCTTTCCTCTCACTGTACACTGTTCATCAGCCCAGAAGCCGTGCCACCAGGGAACCAGAGAAATCCAGCTCCATGCTTCTTTGGAGTCACTCTGTGTAGGGGACTTGTCTGAAATAATAAGTGTAATAACGTGATGGCCTTGCGCTCTTACTAACCCGTGGAGCCGGCTGCTGTGTCCCTGTCCTTAGGATATAATGCAGAAGAGTTTTCAGGCTGTTCAAATTTGTGCCAGCAGCTGAAAAGCTTCTAGATAGCCTAGGGAAATTAAGAACAGAAAGTTAAGTTGAATTTCTTCTTTCTCTCAGGTCCTACACTTCATATGTCACCTACCTAACTTGAAGATTGCAAAGGCTGACAAACAGAGCATCCCAAAATCAATTACCTCTACGGAAATCTCCACATGTTAGATAAACTCTTTCAAACCACTTTAATCTTTCCTAATTGTGAATAAAGACCACTATTGGAAAATTCTCGCTTCCTCATATTGTTGGATATGTTACTATTTCTGCCAAATATATGGAAAATACCTTAGCATCCTTGATACATCACAATGTGGCAACTCTACAGAAAAGTTGATTTTTCCAGTGAGATCTATTCTGTGCATCTTCTTCATTACTACGTGTCTGTCCCCTAAAGAAGACCAGCCTGTTTTGGAAGTTACTCCCTTTCATGAAGGGACGTTTTTGGCGTATGCACCAAAAATTTCACATGACACTACAGATATATACCCTTGTTACCTAAACGAAGAGCCGTGTTTCAGTTGTATCCTGCTGCTTCCAGGGCTGTTCACATCATGGCATTAACGATTGCAGAGGTTTCGCAGAGGGGCAAGCGAAGCCTTGGCAAGGACACCAGTACTCAGGCCAGCTCACTGAGAGTCAGTTACCACCGTACCATCACACCCCACCATCCCCTTCACTCCCTGGTGAGGGAAATTGTATTTTATTTTTTTAATCTTTTACCCTTCCAATTCCTAAACAAAATTAACGCATACAAGTTTTACATAAATAAAACCCCACAAATCTCACTCCGAGCACTGCTTCAACCCATGAGAAAAGAAACACAGAGAAGACCACGAGCATTTCAACATCCTACGGAGTTCGGCTTAAAAGGATTTATATACCACACCAGCGATGCGACACATCGAATGCTGAAAAACATCAGAATAAGTGTGTCCGATGTTAGTGTTTAGGAGTGCCAGGGTGTGACAGTGTCACAACTTCACTGTGACTCTACAACAAAAATATAGTTTCTGTTTCAAAGGGTTTAAAATGAAAAAATAAGACAATGGACAGTAAGTGAATACAAACAAACAGGTAGGGAACAAGAGAATAACGTATTTTAATCAGAAGTGCGCACTGTTAAGGCAAGAAATCAAGGCGACAGTCTCTGTTAAATAAATGTATTTGCACCTTGAAAGTTTCAACATAATTCTACATAAAAGAGAAAGTTTTCTTTTTCTCCTTGGTGCTGTCTGTAAAAGCCATCTGCAATCAGTTACTAAATATAATCCTCGGAAAAGCAATTAGACCCCATGCGGACTCACGTAGGTGTATAGAAAAGGTAACACAGTTGTGAATCTGCAAGTATTTACCTCCAATCAAAACTTCCTGGCTGGATTCCAGGCAATGGATTTAGCATCACTGAAAGCTGTTAGCATGTCTTGAAAACACATTGTAATTTGTCTTTGTTCCCTTGCATAAGGATATAATTCTAGGGAAAAAGCTCTCTAAATGGAGAAATGGGCTAAGCATAATTCTAATAACGGGTGTTAAGATTTGTACAATCCAGAGTGGCATAACATAAAAATGCAAATTGAAATAAGGAAAAAAGCCGCAGTGTTTTCTCTAACACAACTCAGTGCTCACATTTGGAGACAGATATACTCCAGTGAATCTACCCTCTCAATTTTATAGCACCTGATGCATCAGCACCTGACTACTAATAGAATTAAAAAACTCTATTTCAAAAAAGACTGCATGAGAGACACATGTATTTTCCAAAACAACCAAGAATTACTGATCCATTGCAATACAGCTGGTGTCTCCAGAGCCACTGAGCTCTCAAAGTACCCTTCTGAAGAAGAGCATCCCAAAGACATTGTTGAGGAGCTCTATGCACATTAATGCAGGTGCAATGAGGCCATGGTATTTTTGTATATCAAATTCCTTTTTTTTTTCCCCCTGAACTGAATGGTAACTTCTCTTACATCAGTTTCAAACCTGCCAAAAACACTTTGCATGAAAAATTAAAAAGAATACATAGGTTTAAAAGGGATACATACCATTTATTATTGATGACATCTGTGAAGACTGAAATCTTGTACTTTTCTCCATTAATAACCATTTCTCTTAGTACACTGCCAATACATGATAAAAAAAAAAAAAATTGTAAAGGTAGTAGTCCCTGTGCAGAAGATGCTGAGCGCTTCTGAAATCAAACCACTCAGTTCAGCAACAGATTTACACATCTAATGCTGCACAGCTTAGCTGGTAAGTACTGGACTTTCTTTTATATGAAACTCTAAACATTTTACAAAGCTACTGAAAAAGTTCTCACAATTTCAGGAGGAATTTTCATTTAGAAAGTGGGGTTGAAGTTTCTAAAGAACAGATCTAATGCACCTAATTTTGAAAATACAGGAGGAAAACCTGCTCCTGTATTCATCTCTTCTTTGTTTTCCCCCTCCTCTCTTATCAGTATTTAAAACCCGTTCAGACTGAAGTATTCAGATTCGAGTCTGCAGCATTTTTGAATTTGTGTGGGATTTAACACTGATTATGAGGAACAAACTTTACTCCCATCCCTTCAAGACACAGAACTTCCAGCACTTAAACATTTTTATGATGAAATTGCAAGTTGGGTTTTAATTAAGAACAGATAATTTTGTTTGACATATCCAAAGAGAATAAAATATTTTTTTTTAAACAAAATATTTCCATGAATTAGCAGTATTTTTTTCCTCAAAATTTAATGAAGAAATAATTTTCAGAATGGTTGTATACGGTTAGCCCAAAACTCATTTCCCCCGTTTTTTTTCTTGAAACTGAGAAAAGAATAATTACTATAGTCCTAATTGAATCCTGATTTTTTGGAAGCCAACAATGCAATATCCATATAAGCTTTGTTGACCTCTTCCCTTCCCTAGATGATGGTGCTCCTTTCATCCCTTTAGGAAAAAGGAAAGAGAAGTGGCTGTCCACCGCTAGTCACTGAGCATAACATTGAAAAAGGACTGGAAGTGCGGGTCTGGTGGGAGAGCCCAGCTAGCTGTACTTACTACACAAGGTGGCTTAGGCATATTTCTAAGCATAAATAAATAAATAAATAAATAAATCTGTAGTTTCAGCGCCAACAAGATCCTATTGAAATCCCAGCACACTTACTGCAGAGAAACACTAAATGGCTAGGTAAGCATTCACATCTCCCTTTAAGCCTTCAAGATCAGTAAATTAATTTCAATTTTCCCTGTTACCACTAAACATTCTAAGGAAATATACCCTTGAATTTCCTTTCTATTACAAGGTTGTTTTATCTTGAAAGTTCAACTTTGAGGAATAATATCCTACATGACAGTGTAGCAGATGGGGCATCACTTGTGGATCTGTCATCATTTCATTCAAGTCTCTATTGCCTTCATTATGACAGAGAATTAAAATCAAATCTGAAACCTGCCATAATAATTTTTAAAAATTTTTTCAGATGGGACTTTCTTCCAAAAAGATTAAAAAGCAAGAGAAATGTCCAATGAACTCACACCATATGTTTGTTAAAAAACGCATTCCTGGGACAATGCCCTTCAATACTTGCTTAACCCAGCAAAATTAAAAAAATGCAACAATAATCCACTTTGCAGGTGACAGACAGTGCCATGGGCTATTACATTTTGTAACTCTGCCAAACGATTTAATGCAGCTTCATTAAGCTATGGGCACGTGTAATTATAAACTTGACAGGTAAAATCCAAATTCAGAAGCTCAATTTCAAAATCAAGTTTGCATATGTCAGGAAATCTTGAAACTATGCACAACCAGAAGCAGCTAACTACTCCCACTCAGTATTTCTTATCTGGTGAGTCCTGAGAATTAGTTAAACTTTGCACAAAATGGTATTTTTTGGAAAGTTTAACACACCAGTAAAAAGTGTGAACATTCCCCCTCCAAGGGCCCGTGTGATGGATGCACTCCTCCTGTTTGAACTGACTGAACTTTGGGCCAGGCAGACGCTCAGCAAGTAGGCCTAATCAAAATTAATCCTATTGTGTGAGGCTATCAGTGAGAACTCCGCATCAAACCCCTCAAAAAAACTGGTTTGACCGGAGACTGGGCTGATAAGCCACCGAAACACAACAGAAGATCTGACTACAAATCAACCACTTTATGCTACAAATATCTGCAGTCACCAGGGCCCGTTGCGCTCTCCCTCCATAGCAGCTGGCTGGGCGGCGGTGATCTCCCCTTGGGCAGGGACACCTCTCAAGGTCACCCCTCGAGGGTGACAGATCCCTTACCTGACATCAGACATCGAAGGGTTGGCAAGTGACATTTTTTGCATGCATGTAACATTTAAGATACGTATAGTAAGCTTACATGATTATCTTTGTATCCCATACTTACTTTAAGTGTAGCAAACAGTAGAGTATTGACTGCCAATCCATCTGTACTTATTAAATATTTTACATACCTAAATTTAGTTATTAGAGCTCAATAAACCAGCTACTAGCTCAGATCTGTCCGAGTCATCTCTGACTCTTCTCCTGTGACAGACCATCATGAAGTAAATTGAGTTGGCCTAAAAATAGTGGTTTCATCTTGCCTTTATATCCTGATTACTCTCTTCTATTTCCTCTTCACCTCCCATACCCACGCAGATGCTGTGAATGAAAGTCAACAAGACGGGCTGGACTAACTGGTCCCTGAGCATAAAATCATAGAATGGTTTGGGTTGGAAGGGACCATAAAGATCATCTCATTCCAACCACCCTGCCATGGGCAAGGACACCTCCCACTTGACCTGGTTGCTCAAAGCCCCTTCCAGCCTGGCCTTGAACACTTCCAGGGCTGGGGCAACCTGTGCCAGTGTCTCACCACGCCCACAGTGGTCTACAGTCTTTCAGTATAAAACTGTTGCCCCTCATCCTATCACTACACTCCCTGATACAGAGTCCCTCTCCCTCTTTCCTGTAGGCCCCCTTCAGGTACTGGAAGGGGCTATAAGGTCTCCCCGGAGCCTTCTCTTCTCCAGGCTGAACAACCCCAGCTCTCAGCCTGTCTTCATAGGAGAGGATCTTTAACAATGCTGGCTTGGGATGTCATGAAACGTACCTTCCACTTCAAGCTTTACCTTTGGGTGTTCCCCTGTTGTATGGGGCTACCTGAGGAGGAGATTTGCTTATACGAATGGAGAGCAAAGCATCAGGTCCCATGCTCCCAGCACACTATCAGAAATCGTCTACTACTACTAGAGCTCCTCTCCCACTGACATCAGTAGCCGTTGCCATACAACTTTTGGAAAAGCATGTTCAGACATTTAGCTGGGTTCAGGTAACAACATACTTATTGCACTTAACGTTTAAGGTTAATAAACATTTCCATAGTTGACTGCATATCCATACGAACTTCTATCAAGTGGCTCTTCCTACCAGTGACGTGCTGTCAGATGCCTTAGCTGGGAACATGGGGACCAGAGCAGGTAACTCTTCCTGAAAATTGCCTGTGCCTGGAATTCCCTGAAAATTGTTTTAAATTCCCTTTTCCCCACTGGGGTATTGCATCAGGGAAGACCCAGATTACAACCAGTTTTTGTTAGACCGCCCTGCTTTCACAAAGGTGTTGCCATCAACAGACTGGAGCTGGTTTTGTTACTAGCAGGTAGCTACGCATACACAGGGGCACGTAGAGGTTCAGCAGGTGCCTGGTTTCTGCATCCACCAGTTCTTGCAGATACCATTGGGGCAGGAGACACCAAAGCTCCTCAGTCCTTGGGAAACTTTCGCACGCTACCTATTTTTTATCTCTATAGCCTGCTGTTTTCAAAGGAACCATTTCTGCATCCAGACCTATAGGTAAACAGAGAAACCACCTAAATACTCACATGGAAGTGGCCTTTCTAACAATATTCCTTTTTTAGAGCATGTACGAGCACCAAAAAGTTTCATCATATTCAAAATTAAGATAGAGAACTTCTCATCTGATAAAAACAAGACTCTGAACAAATAAGTAAATACAGTGTGTATTTCAACTTCCAAACCAAATTTTCCAAACTAACTATATATTGTTTCCCCACGGAAGTTTTTAATCTCAAACATGCTTCATTAATTGGACTTTTTTTTTCCCCTGGTCCTCTCCTCCTAATCATTCAGCCACAGAACTCTAAAAGTATTTATTTTCTCTTCACCTCAACCACATTACACAGTAATAGCACTTAAACGATTACTGTAAGTCTGAAGTTGATGAATATTTCTGGAGTTTTCCCTGTCATACAGATAAGCTGGATATTTAAAAATCCTTTTAAATTCCAAAATGAAATGTAGTGGCAAATATAGATATATTTTATATACATGTCAATCAGAATAATCCATTTCAATAGGCTTTCAGCTTTAAGACTCTCTTTATTTGCATCTCTGACATATCTTTATTCCACGTGAAAAAACCCCAGCAGTTTTAAGGCTCCAAAATTTCCAGACTAAATGATAAAAGCATCAAATATATCTTAAATTATTATTTTAAATTTTCTAAAAAAAATCATTGAAAGCAACTCTTCCCTAATAAAGTTTTCCTTGTCAGCAAGCTGCAACATCAGGAAAAAAAATTTCAGCCAAAAGCTGCTGCCCAGTGCAGTTCAGCAGTACCCAATCCCTGTCTCCCAGGATAAAAGCAAGAGCCTAATTATCACAGCTCTCTCTACCTCGAGGCAGTTTCCAAGCACCCTAAGTTTCACGAAGCTTTAAAATAGCAAGAACATGCAGGAACTGAGCATCGAAGCACAAAGCGTATTGAAAATCCCTGTTCAAAAGCAGCCCAGAAATTAATTCCCCTCAAACCAGTGGCTTCTGTCACAGGCAAGGTCCTCTATAGTCACAGAAAAGATAGCTCTGTGTTTGATTTGCTTCTACAGAGGTGCACGGCTTTTATGATGCTTGATAGCTCATCAAAAATATATTCATCTAACACCCTTCTGAGGAGCTGCTACGTGGACACTCCCTTCTTCCTGAACACTTTGTAGAATAAATGGATCCTTTGCTAATGAGTTCACAAACAGGCAATTTTACTAAGGTCAAGGGAAACGTATGACCTGCAAAAGTATCTACTATTTTCATCCCTGACAAATTCTGGAAATCTGCACAAATAACTTCACACCGTGTAGCAAGACTGTATTTCTGCTTTTATCATTCACAACTGCAATTAGCATTGCTGAGGACTCATCCTTCTCCCACCACAAGTCAACTGAAGTCTTGCTGTTGACGTCAGCCGGAACAGATTCAGACGTACCTTGAAAATACCATGCCGGGTCTGGGCAGGCAGGGGGCTGAGCTCTGGCAGGTCTCCTCCGACAATTCCCACTTACAGTATTAGTATGGAAAATTCCTCGCCTCTTCTGGAACGCTGTCAGAGCCTCTCTACCTTTAGTTCATCTGATATGAAAGCAAGCAAAATGAACTTTTTGGCACACATTTATATTTTTGTAAGGGAATAGAGGTGGGTGTTTTGGTTTTTTTTCTAAAACTAATAAAAATTACCCTTAACGTGGAATTTAATTATGTCAAGTACACCACATGAGTTTCTGGTGATATATGGTGAAGGTTTAATAGTTAAAACAGAGACCTTTATAAGCAGACTTTTTTTTTTTTTTTAACAAGTATTAAGCATATGAAAACTGAAGGACTCTTCAATGCAACACTCAAGTGTTTATGAAGCACTAGTCTAACACCTGAAAAGCTCTAATTTCTGTTCACATATTCTTGCTGTCTTCTCTCCAGCACAATTCACTGGCTGAAAACTTCACGAGTACATTACAGACTTCCTTATAGATGTTTAACCTAAACTTCTAAGTATCAGGGCTCCCAAGAAAACCTCCTCTACCACCTCTGTGCTTTGCATCGCATTTACTGCAGCTACAGCACCACTTCTTGAAGCATCGTCCAGTTCACAGGAATCCCACACCAGTGATGCTCAAACACATCATCATGCACAGGGCACAAAGCAAAGAGAGAAACAGTCCCATCATTGTACAGAGGGAGAGGACAAACACAGTGGTGGTTTTCATGGAGTTAACCAGTAGGCCAGCAATAAAGCCAGAAAGAAAATCCTCTGCTCGTATCTTAAGCTGCCTTCCTGTTTCACATATCTGGAAACAAGAGAATGAATCAAGAGCAGCCCTGAGGAGAGGGACTTGGGGGTGTTGGTGGATAAGAAGCTCAACATGTGCCGGCAATGTGCACTTGCAGTCCAGAAGGCCAACCGTATCCTGGGCTGCATCAAAAGCAGCGTGGCCAGCAGGTTGAGGGAGGTGATTCTGCCCCCCTATTCCGCTCTTGTGAGACCTCACCTGGAGGACTGCATCCAGCTCTGGAGCCCCCAGCATAAGAAGGACATGGACCTGTTGGAGCAGGTCCAGAGGAGGGCCATGAAGATGATCAGAGGGTTAGAGCAGCTCTCCTGTGAAGACAGACTGAGAGAGTTGGGGTTGTTAAGCCTGGAGAAGAGAAGGCTCCGGGCAGACCTTATAGCAGCCTTCCAGGGGGCCTACAAAAAGCTGAGAGGGACTTTTTACAAGGGCATGTAGTGACCAGATGAGGGGCAATGGCTTCAAACTGGAAGAGGGGAGATTTAGATTAGATCTCAGGAAGAAATTCTTTACTGTGAGGGTGGTGAGGCACTGGAACAGGCTGCCCAGGGAAGTTGTGGATGCCCCATCTCTGGAGGTGTTCAAGGCCAGGTTGGATGGGGCTTTGAGCAACCAGGTCAAGTGGGAGGTGTCCTTGCCCATGGCAGGGGGGTTAGAACTAGATGATCTTTAAGGTCCTTTCCAACTCTAACCATTCTACGATTCTACGAATTCAGAGACTTTGGACAACAATAAACTATGCACCTGTGAATGTGTGCAATACCGATTGATCTCCAGCCAAGGATCAGTCAGAGGAAGATTTCTTTGGTCCCGCTATTAGCTTCTTCTCTGGTTGACTTTCCCCAACCAGGGCAGGGGAGAAATGGTACAGATCTAGCCACAGTTGCTTCATTCCACAGGACTTCCTATTAATCTTGAAAATCCATAATATCTCTTCCTTAAGGAAACTTACTGGTGGCTCTGTGCCACCCCCACAAACAACAACTCAAAGCAGCAAAGGCTCAAGTCTGCTGTAGCTCAATGAGGTGCATTAGTACCCTATTTAGTACCTTACAGTACCTTTCCAATTCACAGGCTTAATTTTACTAGCATGCTTACCAAAACACCTGGTCAATACTTGTATTAGTAAAAATTATTTTTAAAGTCTTCTAGTTAATGCCTTCTTTGGATTATCCCAGGTGGTTTTACTGTTCCATTCCCCTGATTAAAAAGTCATCTTCTTACCATAGGAACTATCTCTGCCCAGTGGTGACAAGAGCCAATACAAATTTTTTTCCAAGATAGAAGGAGATCTGAAGTTTTTTATTTTTGTTTTGTTTTCCCTTGGGAATGCAAGGACTACACATCTTTTCAATAATTCCGGACAATTGTATATTTCCTCTTTAATCTTTTCTATACCCACATGTGCTGAAATTTAAAAAAAAAAAAAACCAACTTATTTTGCAGTGAGAAAGTCGGTTTAGGTTAGGTTGATTCCTGATTAGGACCAATCAGGAGCTTTAACAGGAAATTTTAACCAGAATTTCTGCCCTTTTCTTTTTTTTTTTTTTTCTCCTTAAATACAATGAAATCCACATCAGATTATGCCCACGCTTGTGCTTTGCAAGAAAAATAGACAATAATGCCAATCAAGGCAATTTGTAATAAACTTTCATTGCATTGCTGGAACACTGTATCTGAAGATGATAAAAATAAAGCTCTTGATCATTCATTTACTGAAAGTTTAGAATATAAGCCTTGATCTGAAAGCTAACATTGACATGGGTGGAAAGACTGGAATAGTTTTCAGTGGGACTGGGATCAGACCCCTTATGACTAAGCCTGTCCTTGCTAGAGCTGGCTTCAGCATCCATTGTCACCGATGGTCCCACGTGTAACCCTCTGTTTTGCAGGATGTGCCCTTAAGCAAGCTGCCCCAACAACCCAGGGGAAACGTGATTTAGACTATCTTCTTCTGACATGCAGCTTCTCAAGTGCAGCAGGTGTCACAGGCAGCTTCAGAAGACAAGTGTCAGCGTAGGGTGGAACAATAACAGACTCATCCCTAAAGATGGTTAATGGCCAAGTCCACGTAATTTTGCTGCCTGCACATCACAGTTGCTGAGCAACCTTCCTGCTACACAGCACAGAATATACTTGAAGCAATCAACTCCTATTGAAATGAGCGAAGTAGTAAACTGCTGGGACATCATTATTGATCCCTAATTAAAACGGACTACATGGAAAACAGTACTGGAGAAGGCTATTAAACTGAGAAACATAGAAACTAATACCCAGACCTTTGATGGCATTTAGATGCTCGGCTCTCAGGTGAAGCTTTGCTCTTCCCACACAGCATCTTGCAGAATTCAAAAATGCTTTAAAAAAAAGAATCTTTTGACATAACTGAAGCATTGTCCTATTATCCACATGACCCAGAAGTTAGAAGCAAATTCCGAGGTTCTGGGCCTGTACTGGTGTGAATGCAGCATCATTTCAATATGATTTCAGCTAATTGCTCTCACTCATGAAATTCTGCCCATGCTTATATCTGTGCAGAACCAGATACCAGTTTTCAGAGGTTTTGGTTTTGAGGTTTATTTGCTTGAAACAACACTTTCTTCAATTATGTTCTTTGATTACATATAACATTCCTTCGCTATTATCTGATGGTAAATGAACAGCATCTCTACTATTTGCATCCTTTTCAATAAAAGGCTTAAATTTTTCCTACACGGTTCTTTACACTTGGTTGGAATATCACTGCTTTAATGAACAGAAGTTTTTGTGCCTGCAGATCCAAGCCTAGTCAGCAAATGTAGATATTAATAACTAGCCTGTTTCCCTATAATTTCCCTGGACAACAAGCAGTAATTTTCTAATGCCTGGGCTAAAAAAAATATTATATATATGTAGGCGTATATATGCATATATATATATACACACAAACAATTTAAATGGAATACAGTAAATAACTAAAAAAATCTTGTTGGTTTTCTTTTTCCACCACCGTATTACATGATGTGGCATAATACATGATCTTTTAACATCTTTCAGTACATGGTATCATTTTTTTATTCCTCTAAATGCATCACCAGGCACCAACTAGAAGATTATTAACAATCAAAGCAGGTTTAAGTTCTGCTTACTCTTCCAACAACTTTCGCTGGTAAAAGACCGCATCATCACCTGATGTGTCTGCCATGGCTCTATCCACAGCACATTGCCTCAGCACTGGGGATGGAATTTTCAGTGTTTGATCCCTCGACAAGCTTTTGAATTGAGCTGACCTTGTTTCATTTGTCTTCCCTCCCCTCCCTGCACCTCCCTGCCCCTTCTCTCTGTTTCCGTCTAATTCACAGCAGTCCAGAAGTGCTGCCCAACAGGTACTTCAATGCAATTTCTCCCATTTTGGAAGGTAACAGAGAAGGAGAAGCGTGCCTGTGCTACTCTGCTGTGGCCAAGAGGGCACACTGTGCAAAAGAAATACAGGACTCTCTTCTCCAGTCTAAAGCATCATAGATGTATGAGCACAGGCTCCTGTGCCAGGAAAGACTCTCGGTTAATAATGCCGTATCATTTACAAGACGGCTGACAATAATGCAGCTTGCATCCTTACATGGATTCAGGATGTACATACCATTCCTCTCAAGCAACACACCAATCATAGAACCGTAAACTACCCTGCGTTGAAAGGGACCCAGAAGGATCATTGAGTCCAACTCCTCACTGCACACAGGGCAACCTAAAAGTTAAGCCATGGATAAGACCATTGTCTAAACATGTCTTGAACAGAGACAGGCTTGGGGCCATGACCACTTCCCTGGGGAGCTTGACCACATTATCAGTGAAGAACTTTTTCCTAATATCCAATCTGAACTTCCCCTCGATGCTGCTTTAAGCCATTCCCTCGTGTCCTGTTGCTGGACACTAAAGAGAGGAGGTCAGCACCTCCCTCTCTGCTTCCCCTATGAAGAGGTCGTAGGCAGCAATGAGGTCACCCCTCAGTCTCCTCTAAGCTGAAAAAACCTGGTATCCTCAGCTGCTGCTCCTCGTAAGTCATGCCTCCTTTCACCATCTTTGTTGCCCTCCTTTGGACACATTCTAGTATTTTTTTTCATCCTTATATCATGTAGCCCAAAACTGCACACTGTACTCGAGGTGAGGCTGGACCAATACCGAGTATAGTAGGACCATCGCTTCTTTTGACTGGTTGACTAGACTGTGCCTAATGCACCCCAGGATAACACCATCCCTTTTGCCTGCCAGGCTGACTTGTGGAGCTTACCATCAACCGAAATGCCCAGATCTCTTTCTGCAGGGCTGCATGCTCATGCTCTTCTATTTGAAAACGCCCATACTGCTTATTTCAGAAGCCTGTCTACTGTGAGCACCGAGGCGGTGCCATCCTGCAAGGGGATTTGTACCACCCTTGGGGAATCAGCCTAGACACCATTTCTAAACACTGACCCTCAGTCATCACACGAGGCCTACACACAAATTATTTCCAGGTTGCAAACCAAAAAAGAACAAGAATATTTCAAGAAAGCCACTAATGCGTTATGGGGGAAGGGCAAGAAGAAATGCAGCAAGACAACCCCCTCACCTCCAGAGAGATACCCCAGCCCTGCTAAGAGGGAACCATCAACAGACAGCCCATGGGGGAAGGCAGAAGACATTTCTGCTGGGATCAAAGCGTCTGAGAAGACCACTCTGGGACACCGTGTGCTTCCCACATGGGCTGGCTACACAGCAGCCTTCCAAAGTGCTGCCCTGCCACTGGGATCACTCGCTGCTCCTCCAGGAACATCCCTGGGGAATGAGTGGGATTTTGAAAAACAAAGGAATTTTGATAAACATGAGGCAATTTCCTAATGGACAAAGCAGAAAGTCCTTCTAAGCAGAAGTACAGTCTTCAATTCATTATGAAAATCCTCCACAGCTGCATGGAGGTCTCACAGTCTCTTGATCCATACAAAATTGTTAAAAATGTCTGCTTTTTTTTATGCAAAGATGACTAGTTCTATGCTGCACATTTAGACTCAGTCCTCTTTTTTTCCTCGTTTCTGTTGTGCTAAGCAATTAGTACATTTTTAATTCCTACAACTTTAAAAAATAGAGGTTTTCCCCCCTCAAACTCTTACTACCACTTTGAAAAAAAGATCTTTTAAAAGCAGAATTCCAGAGTTAGCAGCATGAAGGAAAAAGCAGCTTACGTTACTTTAGTTAGTCATGTCAGCAAAAATTTTAAGACACGCTACCGAGAACTGAGAAACATAATCCAGATTTAGTTACTTAAATAAAAAGGATATTAACTGTCAGAGCTGCTAAGCAGGACAGCATCATCTCTGGTCTAAACTCGCTCATAGTTTCCTACGTAAACTAACCTGACTTTCTCCACTGGTTGAATCCCGTCCGGTTTGCTCCTCATAGCAAAGTCACGTTGCGTCTTCTCCGAGAAGTGTTTGTACAAGGGTAACAAAAGCCCTCTGCTGAGATACATCGCGATTTCCTAAGCTGCGTATTTCCATTAGCTGCTGTACTTTAGCTCAGCCGCAGAGATCTTTTCAAACTTTTTATATTTTGTCATCTTGAAAGACAAAATAAAGAGCTGGGTGACCCAGATGCCTCTTCTGAATGAGATACAGCGTGGGCTGCTGTAACAGCTTCTGTAATAGTAACTCCTTCACTCTGAAAGTAATTGTTGTTTGGACACAAAACACAGGAAGCCTGGACTCACCAGGAAAGCGTGAGATGTAGTAGGAATTGCCTGCAATCTACGGCAGCAAGTTAGACCCTTACAAATAGCCAGGAAATATGAGATCTGTAAATAAATCTGCTCAGCCAGATAAGAGGAGGCTATCAGCATCAACCGCACTCCACAAAGTCTTCTGCACCGCAAAGGTGAACTCCTGTTTCCCCATTTCATTGCTTTTGTTGCCTGAAATAGAAGAAACCAAAGTGCTCTGAGGCTGCTCGCTGCCATCTGTCAATTTAAGAAAGAAAATATTAGGATGTGGCAAGGTGGCAGTGCTAGGGCCACGCGGAAGCTCTGTGCATTGGGCAAGCCTATTTCTCTAATTGCGCTTAGTATATCATATAGGGGGGTTTTTAATTGTTTCATGGCTCACCTTTGTGAAAGTAGTGAAGCTCAGTAGTGGCTTGAACACACCCTTTTAACTAATAGAACAGCAGGGATAGGGACTTAGTGAAAGCAATAAAAGGAATGCACAGAGCAGTATGGTAAATTCAATAAACTCCCTTTTTGTACATGATAAGGTAGTCGATGAAATTTCAGCAGTTACCTTACGGAGTCCCGTCAGTAAGTTAATTTCTATTTTGGGGGTGTTTAGAGATGATATGAAGGAGAAAAGGGGTATATTTTGACAGGTGCACTGTGCTTTTATGCTTTTCCTGTTACTAGACTTCATCTTGTTATGGTTTGTTTTTTTTTTTTTCCTTAAATGCAACGTCTGCAAAAGCCTTTGTTTAGAGGCAACCCAACCATATTTCAGCTTTGCTATTATACATTGAGCTACCTAATTTTTTTCTCAGGAGTGGACAATGAGTATCTACATCAACATTTATTTAAATATTTACTGTGGATCAAAGCATCATCAAGTAGGGATTTAAAGCCTGAGGTGGTTGCCTGATGATTAATTTAGACTCCTTGCATTGCTGATTAAGGACTCATTTTACTTAAGAAGGATTCTCTGAAGTTAAGTAGATGCAGATCTCCTCAGAGAAGAAGATTTTACACATCTTTAACTATCTAATTAAAATAAGCAAATGGTTTCATTTACTATTTTTAAGAATTTATCTCCTCCTTATTTTTACTTAGAGCAAATAAAGCTGTCAGATTGGCCCTTTGTGGCCTCAAGAACATCAGTAAATCAAGCTTCTCCTACATATTCTTAACATTACCTTGGGGCGGGGCATTACGCACATTAATCTAGTTTTATCTTGCACAATCATTAAAAAAAAAAAAAAAGAAAAAACATAAATCAAAGCTTCCCTGCTGTGGTAAATTCTTACTGGTTTGGGTTTGTTTGTTTTTATTTGGTTGGTTTTTTGGGGGTTTGCTGTTGTATTTTTAACGTGCCATTTTATCAGGAACACTAACTCCAAAAAACTTGCCTTTTAAAAAGAGTTTATTTTGCATTTCAATGGTATAAGATGTTGATACTTGTGTTCCATATCTTCAATCAAGCAGAAACATGATGTTTTGTTTCCAACCAGTATTGCCAGTATTTTTCCTGTCTTATAAAAGGCATACTCTACAGAAGTAACCTGGCACGGATTTTTTTGTTTTCCTATGCATCATATTTCCTGGTGGGACCATGTCACTCCCTTTGGGCGGTTGGGTCTCTGCATGGTAAGAGATGTCACTCTTCAGCAAGCCAGGCTCCTGAGAGAACTGGGCACCTGAAATGCAACCTTGGTACGGCAGGAACAGGAACAAAGTCTGATGGGTCAGCAAAGGAGGTGTTGTCACCTATTCAAATCAGCTTCCGATTTCAGTGACAACATCCAGAATAGTACCTCCTAATGCAAAGGCCACCAGTTTAGCCACACAACCAAAACCACACTTTACATTTCCAAAGCATTATAGCTAAGAAAGCTTAAAATCTGCTGTACCTCAAGATCTTACTGAGGTTATGCCTCTACGTCAGGAGGCACTGGCGCAAAAACCAAACAACAACAAAACTGAGATCATCCGGTGTCACGATGACTAAATCTACATCTACATTGCCGAATGGCATGCGTAGCAGCTGATGCGGAGGGCCTAACATCCACAATATCTACATTTTAGGGAGGCACCTCAGCTGAGCTCCAGCCCAGTGCCCTCGACAGCCAGTTTGTGGCTGGGGTGCACGAGGTGTGCTCCGAGATACAGACCACAGCACAGCGACAGGGACAACCACAAGAGTCACTTCAAAAGCACATACCGGGACCAACCTACACCACACTTAGAGTTTTCCACTGGATCTGCTTAAAACCACCTCCTACAGTCCAGTTGCTTCCAGCAAACTCACTGAATTACAGTAGTGTCAGCCACGGGATCATTCCAGCACAGCTATTAAACTTACACTGCCTTCTATTCTAGGATAAGCTTGAGATATAGGGAATGCCAAAACATTGCAGACTTCTTCTGATTAAGGGGAAAATTCTGTCATATGCTTTTCAGAACTACTGTTATTCTAAAGTCTTTTCGTTTGCTCAATACAGAAAACAGTTAAAAGACAGATTTAGTAATTTCTTCCAGCTATCTAGACAACTGAAAAGGAATATACATTCTGGAAGGGAAAAAAAGATTTTCATTTTCTTTATGTATATGACTACATCAGAAAAACATAAGATACAATGGAAAAATAGAATGAAAGAATAAACAAGTTGTTTTAACCTGATTTTTTTTTAAAAAAAGCAGTCATTACAATTTCAATCCTATTTAAAATTTCCCACAATGATATTAAAAACAAGGCATTGCCATGCTGTAATTAGATGTAGCCACGTGGCTACGATCACGGACTTCTTATTTTTGACAGTGAATTCCCTTCCAGTGAAGAAAACACAACATATTTTAGTGATGGGGAAGAAAGGTCATACAATGTATTTTCATATTTCCATTCATATTTTGATTTTTTCACTAGCATGTGGTTAGAGTTTGAAACTGTTACAGCAAACCAGAAATTTCCCAAGGAAATTATCTTAGCTGGAAAAGTCCGATTACTAGAAGAGTTTTTAAAGGTGGTACCGATGTTGAGAGGAAATAAGATGGTGGTTTTGCCACAGGAAAAGACCCAGTCTTTTCAAAAGCTGGTGCTAGAGGCAGGCTCACCCTTCCCCATGCCATTTGTCCATCTTGGACTGCTGCTTATGGTCATTCCCATCACTAGCTCCTCATCACCTGGCTGCTCTCCCTTCTTTCACATTATTTTTGACTCAGTATCGACCTGGCAGCTCTCTCAACTATTGCCACTGTTTCACTACACAAACCAGCCCGACTCCGTAAGAGCCTTCGACCTTCTTTTGTCTAGCATGGATTTAATGCCCAAAGAAATTCCCTTGCATAAGATTTTTTTTTTTTTTTAATCAATGAGATGGTTATTCTCAGTGGGGTCTAACAGGTACCCAGGTATTTGCAAAATCAGAGTAGTTAAGCGACTATACACAAAGCCACTGCACAAGCAACCCAGCTCTCCTTGTACTGAAAAAATCTGGATTTTAAACTGCGCTCTGGTTGGCATCCTGGGCTACAGGCTAAACACAAAGCTGGTTTGGTTTGGTTTTTTTTTTTTCTTTTCCTTTCTTCTCAATTCTGCCAATAAATTGAAGTGCCTTCTTCGTCAAATCAGTTTATTAGTAGTGTAGAGATAAAAATGCTTAGCTAGCTGTTGCAGAAATACCTGCCACAGACAAGCAGCCCATTTTTATTCTTATTATGACTGCAGCCTGTAATTCTGTGCTGCGAGCAGGACGTGATAAATGCGAGACTATTGAAACCATGACTGGACAAATAATATGATGAAACCAGACAGAAGAAGAACCACCAAAAAACCCCCACAAAGATTAAGTGCTTAGACTGTAAAACATGGTTTTATAAACAAGCATTGAATGAGAGAAAAGGAGACTGAGCACGGATATTTAAACTTCAAACAGCTACTAGCATTCCAGGTTTTGCTCCCCCCATACTGTTGTGGTGTTATTTCAGAAAACACAGGGCATCTGTTTTAAGAAATGAATTTTATTTATGATGTTTTGAAAGCTAAGGAGAAAAAAAGTCTATTGATTTTAACTGCAGACAGAAACTCAGAAACAAATCACGGTGAAGCGACAAAGCTAATAAGAGGCCAAGCCATCACAGCAAAGTACAACAGAGCAATTTACTCAAGTC
The DNA here is from genome assembly GCA_008921705.1 of Burhinus oedicnemus. NCBI lineage: Eukaryota > Metazoa > Chordata > Aves > Charadriiformes > Burhinidae > Burhinus > Burhinus oedicnemus. The sequence goes on along the minus strand of VFFE01007173.1, from coordinate 628,610 downwards.
CTTGAAGCAGCTCATTGCAACGAGGCTGTGCTGCACAGTCAGCATCATTTGAGGATTTTTCCAGTCAAACTACTTGGCTAACACAGGTGAATGAAAGCTTACCTTGTAGTCAGATATCTCAAGAGCCATGAATTGAACTTCTGTCTATGGATTTTGCTAAATCCAGTGATGAAAACCAATTCTAATTTTGATACAGCTAACAGAAAAATTCTATCTCATTTCAGGATGTCAGGCCCCTGAAGCATAATGTCAGAAAAATCACTTCCAGTTCTCTGTACATCCATCTCCCCCTTTGCAGAATTGAGAAAAGATTATGGCTGAGTTTCTGATGCCTGTGGATATCACATATTTCACCAGTTCCAAAATTTTGTGAAATTTATGTTATGGACGTGCATTGTATTTATCATAAGAAACTGTAAATTCTGCATAGTTTTGCAGCAATCTTAACTTGTGAGCCTTTAAAAAAAAAAAAAATCACTTTTCATCAATAGGTGGCTAAATGGTTCACAGGGGAGAATGATCTTTGTTTTCAGGAAAGAAAAAGTGAAGGAGAGTATCAGTATGAAAATAACTCCATTCTCCTGAGTCCCAAACCAGCATTTTTAACAGTCATACAGGTTTTTTCCCTTTGATCATTGCTTTTTGGAACAAGTTAATGCTTCAAAAGAGTAGCAAGGTGTGGTCATCTGTTGAAAAATAACTGCAAAGTATTACCCAGTACATTAAACAGCGTTGACTGGATTCCAACCTGTCTGATACCCACATATCTATTTTCCATACGATGTGATAACAGCCTCGCAGCTGCAAATAGTATTATAAAACATTCTCACGGACCTTCGCTTAACAAAATAATCCATGCCAGCTGCAAGTCAAATCAATATTATGACTACCAGCACCAGCTCAGGGACATGCTCCTCTGCTTTTCTGGATCAGGATCATCTCAGCTGGAGCATTTTATATCAAATTGTAATGCATATGCTTGCAAAAAAGGTATCTCAACTAGATGCAGAGGAATTTTCTCTGTGTAGAAACCTCATTCAACAAACCAAGTCAAATTATTTGGAAGTAATCTGGAAGAAAAACAACCCCACACCAAAAAAACCAACCAAACAAACCCAAACAAAAAACCCCCCAAAAATACGAACCTCAAACCATTTGTGAACAGAAAGAAGATTACATTTATATGCTTGAATTTGTTATTCACTACAAGTTATCACTCTATGCCTGCTGTAATTGCTTTATTTATAGAAAACAGCAAATGAGCTCTTCCTGCTGTCTGCTCTGCAGAGCCAGACTGGCTGAAGAGGAACAAGCCGGCCTCCTCTCCTTTTAATGCGATTATCAGAATTACCAACAATTCTGCCACGGTCCTTATCGTCATCATTAATCCATAATGCCAATTCCTAGATTATGATGAAGCTCACAGTTAAAACACAATGTCGTGGTTTTTGTATGGAAATTGAATAGATTTTGTCTGGGAATCCGTGAGGGAGAACAAATGTGAAACACTGAAGTGATGCTTTCCTTCAGAGACTCACTCTCCAGACAAGCTCTCCATGCAGAGGGTTTTCATTTATCATAATGAAAAATGGCAGATCATTAACATTAACATGTCTCTCAAAACTCAAGGTGCACGCTCCAGTAAAGATGTGATGAACTGACGGGCCAGCTACTCACCCTATGATGGCTTCTTCGCTGCTCAGCCAGCAAACCAGATGAAAAGCCCATTTAACCAGCCGGCTGCCCAGAGATCCTGCTCTGGATAGTCTGAAGGGTACTTCAGTGATCCCCAGACCTGAGCAGTTAGAAACAAAAAGACCTCAAATCAGAAACGGCTCTCATCTTCTCTACAGCGAACAGGCCAAGGACTGGCACTCATACGGAAGATCTTTCATCCATCCCCCAATATTTTTTTTTCAACCCATTTCAGGCAGAGGCAGGAATTTATCCCACTCAGACCGCTTCACTCTGATTTGCCTTTTTTTGGAAGCAACGTATCACGGAAGGTATTTTGCAATTCCCTCATAAAATTTAATCAAACATGCAATGTCGTTTTTCAGGAAGCATAGTCAGAAATATTGTCCATTAAGTTAATACAGGAGGAAACTTTCCAAAGGCTGCTCTCAATCCCCAGAACTGTTCATTCATAATAAAAATCTATGCTGCTTCCAACAGAAGTTTGAAGTAGTAAATTGGAAATAGAAGACTGAGTCTGAAAGCCTTGGGGAGGGGAATACAATAGAAAACCTTTTAAATTTGTTAAATTTCAGACCCATCAGACCGATACATTACTTGAATGCTTGCCTGCAAATCAGCGGATTATTTCAACTCTCAGTCACATTAGCGCATAATGCTCCCATGTGTGCACTGACGTCTCAAATGCCGCAGAGATCCGCGAGCAAAGACAGCTACGTTTTATTCCCAGTTCTGCTAGAAACCTCCTGTGCAACACCACGCACGCAGGACGATTCACCTGCCTCTGCCGCGCTCTTCCCACCAGCTAAATGCTGCTCCTCATCAGCCTCCGGCTCCCTGGGGAGCGACCCAGAGACGACGAACTGTTTGCAAAGTTGTCAGAGAAGCACAAATAAATACACGTCTATGGTGCACAAATGGGTCTTCTACATTTCGGAGCAGACTTTGGAGGTGGACCCGGAGGCTGTTTTCTTCTGATGGATGAATATAAGAGATATAGAGAAAATTTAAGTGTATACTGAGTTCACATCTTACACGTCTGAGAGCGATTACAAAAATATAAATATTTTTCTGAAGATGCCAGCTCATTTAGACACATTTTTCAGATGCCTGTTATTTATAAACAGTAGATCTCAAATACCTGTTGTCAAGATAACTCATGCCAAATTTGAGAAAGCTGTTACAGGTATTCTGCAACATCTAGTTTGTCCCATTATCTCCAATACCTAACACTTTCCTTCCAAAAACTGCATAACTGAATTATTATCATACAAGATTTACTCAAGTTTGAAATGCTAGCTGTCCGGCTTGAGTAATTTCCTATTATTAGGAAGATATTATGCAGATATTTAATTGTAACAGCTCACAGAGGCGCAAGTGAACTAAGACTGGCACAGGGCTCATTGCAATAGTTGGAAAAACTTGGTCTTTGACTCCACGGACCTCCCTCCAGAACAGGCACGGTGTAGCACGGCTGCATCCCTGCCTTCCTCCCACCCATTCCCTCTGGGCAAGGGCTACAGCGAGACCCCAGGCTCCTTTACATCTTCGCTGCTGCAGGTTTGGCGGTTTATTTCCTTTCTCCTTCAGATTCTGCGCTTCATCCTGCTGCGGCGGTAGAGGCAGGGCAGCGATCCCAAATCCTCCGTCTTCTCTGCCTCTCTCGCACCAGAGCGCCGAGATGAACACGAGCGTCTTCAAATGCAGAACACTTCGGCTCTCCTCCTGCAGCAAGGCTAACGCCGAGCAGCTGATTGCTGCTCCCTGGAGCACCTCTCTAGTGTTTCAGCAACGCCCTGTACAATCTTTGCATTAATTTCTCAGCAGTTCTCAATGTACCGTAAATGTAGCTGCACTTCAGTTTTCATTAGGCCGACACAGCCCTTGCTCCAGTTCTCGTCTGCCTGCTTGTCACAAGGGAGAAAACTTTTTCAAGCCAAAGTGTTTGAAGATTAAAAAGTCTCAAGACGAGAAAAAATGGCTCTTTTGCTTGGGTTTTTCCCACAGTTCTCAAAGCTTTTTTTCTTTTACTTTCTTTTTTTTTTTTTTTAAACCAGAGAAATATCTGTTTCCTTTAGTTGCCAGAGTAATAAAGAACTTTGATCACTGTATTTTTTGCATATGTTCTGTGTTCAATTTCTCCTCCATATTTAATTCAGAGCACTCTTATTTTATTTTTAATTTTAAGCAGTATGACTTCATTTATTATGAACAAATGTTTTCAAGTAAAAAAAAAAAAAATTAAACTGTTCAATGACCAAGACACCAAAAGAAAATATGTAATATTACTTATCTTCCTCAGTGAAAATCTCTTGAATTTCTTTTTCACCCTGTGTTATAAAAATTTGTCCATTCTAAAACTGGTGTTTTGTCTTTACAACTGGACTGGACATAATAAAGCAGTCTGGCATTCCTGCATTGTTCCAGATAGTAATTTTTGTGTCTCTTCTACACACAGGAGAAGGATACTGTTACTACACATCTGTTGCTACTTCCACCTCTTTTCCTGAATCCAGATATCGGACTGGAAAATTTTACTTATGCTTGGTAATCTAGGTGGTATTCTTTCCTGTAGGCTAATTTCAAAGTAATTATGTTCCTGGGAAGGTCTTATCTAGAAATACAACAAGGACTCTCTCTGCATGAGCTTGTAGCTTTGCAATATTAACAACTCTAGCATCTTTCTCTATAACCAGTTTTACCTCATCATCATAAGTTACGCTTAAAATAAGAATGCTGAGTGATGAAACAGAGCAGCATTTGAGATGGAATATGGATATCATTCACACGAGAGGTCCGAATCACTGCAGTGTTTGGCAGTCATTTCTGCAGTGGTTTTTCCAATAGCAGCTACTTTTCTGATATTTGTTCAGAACTGAAAATTAAATCAAATATAAAATAATAGGTATAGTCCAAAAATGATTACTAATTTTCCCAAAAACCAGAACTTTCTTTTCTCTCCTACCATCCTGAACAACTACATCTCCAGCTGGGATTTGAAGTAGATGTATTAAAAATAAAAAAAAAAAAAAGACCAAAATCCAAAAGTTAACCCTGTATTATTCTCATTCCTGAAACTGTGTATAAAGTAATGCAGTAGTATATACGAACATTAATGTCTCCTCCAACAAAACAGCTGTGACTATTCTTGTAAATACTAAATCTTCTATTGGATAATTTGCTTTAACACGATTTCCAAAGAAAAGTTGTCAGTATTAGTAAAGTTGTTATGTGATTTTTTGAATATTTGTAATTACTTTTACAACATTTCTCAGAAACAGTGTTGACCTTGATTTGTCTCTATTTATCAGAGTACTCCAATTAATAAAAGGTTTGCAGTTTCTGTATTTCAGCTTTTCCAGAATGTCTAAACAGAATCATGTGTGCTTACTTAATATTTACAATGTCAGAAAGCTAACAAAAATATTGCTTCATTTAGAAAGTGCTGAGACAGAAATCCCATCTCTAATCTTGAAGTTACATATTTGGTTCTTAAAAATGCCCAGATGCTTGCACTTTCTCACAGGAAGCATCTCTTTTATTCCTAAAATATTCTTTGGGGCAGAACAAATGACAAACCTGCTCTGAACTACGACTTTCACAGGGGTTTCACTGCCAAGACACTTTCTCTGTTGAACTGCTTTGGTTTGCTTACAACTGATTTCTCTTACAGTAATAGTAGAAAGAAATCAGTGGGATGAAAAAGTTTGGTTGTACGCCAAGGCAGCTCATCCCAGCTCCGCTGTACAGGGGGACTAGTCCAGCCACCTTCATTTGCTGTGGTCCCACGCGCTTTATAGTTGTTTTGCAAGTCTCAGAAGTTACACCTCTTGAACAATTATGTAAAGAGTTTTAATTAAAAAAAATAGGAAACAATATTGTTCATTCAGTTATTTGTGCTGTAAGCTATGTTCTTTTTTAGAAATAGGATGGGATCCCAGAAAGAGGAAAGTACATCTTGTTCTTCTTCTGATTATAACACCATATTTAATTGAATTTAAATCATTTCGGAGTAGATAAAAGCTGACCTTTATGCTCAGCACAGTGTGTTTCAAAAACGACATGAATAAAGATTAAGTGACTATGAGGATTTCTCCATCAGCTGCTCTTCAATAACTTTTTAAGAGAACATAACGCTAATGCCACTTTATCATAAACTTGGTTACTGTAATCCAAAATAGTTCACCTAAATTAAGTCTGTTTACCGAAACTTCCTCAAAATTACAAACTCACCTATTTGCCATTGCTGGTTTTCCCAAACACAGAAAGCGTATTAATGTTTTTCTTTATGTAATTTACATTTCCAAAGTAATTTTATTAAGTTTTCAGCTTGAAATACGATTACAAGCACACCTGCTCTCACTTTGTACTTTTATATTTTGTAAAATTTTACTTTAGGACAATTTAATGACAGTATAGATATTATAATGCATGGAATAGGTGAAGTGGTTTGTATTTTACTTTCTTAGCATAAGAATGGCCTACTAACCTATTTCAAATAGTGCCCATGACTATGCATAAGGAGAAAGTACATACGATAAATACTGGTTTCAATTAAAAAAAAAAAAAACAATTAAGAAAAAGCTGCTCTGTAGGACAGACTGACCCATTCTATTTTATTGAGAAAAAAGCACTAGTTTTTTATTTGTCCTGTAATGATTCTATATCAAAGTGTCACATTTAATTAAAAGCAGAAGACATTTGGAAGCCTACGCAGTAAGACAGACCAATCAGCAGCTTCCTTGTTTTTAAAGAAAACAAAACTTTTCAGTTATATTGCTACTAATGAATAATGAAATCGATCACCGATCGAAATCCTGAAGCAATTCTCGGGCTCCAAAGAGCACACGCAGAGTGAAGCCCAGCATCTCTGCTGCCAGAGCAATCCAACAGCTCTCAACAGTTACCTCTCAATCTGCCTTCTTTTCATTTATCTAGACCCCTAGCAGCAGGCTCTGTCACAATTTAAAGAAAAAAAAAAAAAGCGAGAGAGTGTATACTACATAATAAATACAAACTGCAGAATTACAGAAGTGGATCTGCTTTTTGTAAGATGAATTTTCATTAGCGTTTCCCCAGGCCCTTAGCCAGCTATGTCAGAAGAAGCAGTTTCACTGAAAGCTTGAAAGGCACCACATCAATTTGCCTGTACGGTTGGTTTTTTTTTTCATTGTTATAATCCTCAGCCATTAAACAGGAAAAAATATCACTTGGAGCTGAAGAAAACATCAAAAAAGTCAAGTGGAAGGCCAGTATTAATCAGTACTTTATAATTAATCTTCAACCTTAGAATTTATTTAGTAAGATTTTAAAAGGAACGAGGCATATTATCAGATTTCAAAAAATGAAGCACTTAAATGATTTTGAAAATTCTCATACACATCTTTATGCAACTTTATACCCTTCTTTTTTCTTGTAAAAAAAAAAAATACAACCCAAATCTTAGCTACTTTTGGCAAAAGGCTTTTTCATCCTTTATGAAAGAATTTCGGTAGCAGGCGTAGAACGCCATGATCTAATTCCAGGCCTCTACTGGGCTGGGAGGCTGCGATCCTCTCCGACTTGGCTGCCATTTAGATTTATCACCTTCAGAGTGTGTCTGGGCCAATGCATCTTAATGGTTGGCAAGCATCACCAACATCGAGCATACGCGGACCAAACAAGACATTGGCATATAGACACACAAACTAAACCAAAGGTGTTGAAATTTAGGGTTTTATTACAGATATACCATGCTCATTCTTATTTTTCTTTACCCACCACAGAAAAGATCCTGTAAATAGAAAGCTAAAACCAAATTGCACCTATGCTTTGTATCAAGAGATGTCTCCTGATAGGAATGCCCCATCCCTCCTAGCTAGACAAACAGGCGGTGACACATTAGAACAAATAGGTTTTGTTAAACAAAGCTGATTTTTTCCTTCTAAAATATGCTTGGTTGATGAAAGTAATTTTGCTAAGTTAGTAACCTCAATGGGAGAGTATTTTAGAGAAGAATATTATTTCAACTGATTAATATTAGTGTAATTAAAGCCATAAATGAAGTTTGATTCCGAGCTAAGCTAATTCAGAATAGGGCATTCTAATTTACTTTTAGATCCAATCACTGGAAATTCCACTGTTCTTAGTCTGGAAGAAATAAGCTTTGAAGAAAATCACTTAGCTTCCAAGGGCTGTTTTAATCAGTAAAGAATACCCATTCAGCCTTAATTTCAGAGCTGTTCTGATTCAGAATTAGTGTTTATTGTGGAGATGTGTCTTAATGTGTTCATAAACCTGGTCTTGTACAACAATAATTTTTGCACTGTAATAAATGGGGACTGAAATTGTTATTATTACATTCATTAATAAACAGTTAATTGATAGATTAACAAAAACAGAAATGGAAAATGTCAAAGTATAATTGAATCAAGGCTGTTCTAAAGAAGGTCCCCTGGAAATCTATTCTTGAAATAGTACTTTTGTTATCTTTATGAATCCTATGGAAAAGGATAGAAATGCAGTGGTTTTAAGCCTTGTAGGTGATGCAGAAGTAAGTAGACAGTTATTTCCCAAGAAATCTCATATTGCACAATATGTTCAGTTTTGGTAAAAAATGATGTGGACTACAGTTCAATGCAAATTGGTATGAAGAACCAAGAATATCTATCACAGGAAAGATTAAGAATTCAAAAATTTTAACATAAAGAATAGCCAAGTACATATAAGATGCTAGGACAATGCAAATGGGAACAAATGCAATCCTTCAGTGAGTTTACAGCAGAATAACAAACAAAAAACTCTTCTTGCCATGACATATAATTAATGAGACATTCCCGGAAGGCTGTATCTAGTAACGGTGTTCAGACTTCTAAAAATTGTTGAATATAAAGAAACTCAGCAGTATCTTTTTAGTACTCAACAGATATAGCAAGATATGGTTTATTTTTTAAAAGCATGCGGTAAATCAAATAAAATAACGTGCCTCAGAGTGCAGCAAAGTTAGAGCGCACGTACTGCTCAACTCAACCCTTCTCAGCCATTTTCCTCCACAGGCAGTGTAACGCTTTGATGTCTGTAAGAACTTCACTTCATCAGGTTTATTAAGGACCGCAGGCTATCAAGGGCTTGATTACGTCAAGTGAGCTTCATGGCTAAAGCCTCACGCTAAGCATTTATCTCTATGAATACCAGTCCCCAGAAATTATTTTTTTGGGTATACAAAAAAAAAACCAAACCCAAAACCCCAAAAAAACCAAACCAAAACCAAATAGGACTGAGCTGTGCTTGACCAGGCATACAGTCTTCTGATAATTCCCCTTCGTCTAAGTTACCAGTGAATTTTAGTCCTTGGCTGTTAACCACAACAGCACGCACTCAACGCTTGATGCCAAAGAGCCAACTGCAACAGTGTCCATTAGCTCCCAAAGAGCAAGCAACTAGGGAGCGATGCGATGCCTTGGCGCCACGTAAGCAAGCAAGCATTTCTGCAGGCACGGTAGTGTGAGGGCAGAAAGCAAACAGCCAAGCTGCCGGACTAACTTTCCTTCCACGTACAACGTTGCTGGTACACTTCATCCACTTTTTTTAAAATATATATTCATATATATACATGCACACACATATATATTCACATATACAGAAAGCAGATGCAGAGACAAACACACGCTGCCTTTACATTAATCTTTTAAAAGAATGAATAATTTAAAAGAATGAATAATTACAGAAGCATTTGGCCTTTTTAAGGGTACAGATGGCTGAGGGGAAAAAAAAACCCAAACACACTAGACAGACAAGTTGAAGCACTGAGTAAAAGGTTGCACCTAGAGAGTATCTTGAGCAGATAAGGAGAATGCACTACATATGATCCAGGGGGAGCATTAAGAGCTCCAGTTTAAAGGAAACCAGACTAGGAGAGTTCAAGTTATTTGGAGACAAAGGCTAGAAGATTAGTGACAGCCAGTCTGAGGCTCCAGGCACCCCGAATGACTCGGTTTCAAAGCCGACTAGAAATGAGGGATATTTACAAATATTTCCTCCAGGCACTTCATGTTTTTAGCTTCAGCCTGAGTTATAGCACATCTCACCACCATTCTTTGAGGAAAAAAATGAAGTTCAAATGTACTTACGATATATCCATTCACCCTTAAACTACAAATTAAGATGGCCTGTCAATTGCGCAACCTTTATCTTTTCAAGAAGTCACAGGAGCTGGTTTTATTCTCAGTATAATTTGACTGGAAGGTGTTGCTGCTTCCAAATGAAAGGAGGATTGGAAAGACCAGACAAACCCAGGAGCTAAAAAATAATAAACTTAGAAGTCACAAACACAGAGAAAGAGATACAGGATAAGAACAGGGTAGGAAAAAAAAATGGCCCTGATAAGATAAATTTAAGACACACAAAAGAAACAAACCAAAAATTTTCTCTCTAGATTCTCTCTGAATTTTCGCAGCCTCCTAAGTATCCAGCAGAGTAGCTGATTGGGAGGGATTTGAATATTTACAGGATAGAGATATAAGATGGCATATATGTGAGAATCTAAACAAGCTTCAGATGAGGCTCATGTCACTGAGCAGATAAAGAGAGAGAGAGAATAACAGAGACAAGTACAAGGGTTATGAAGGACTACAATGGACAGAAAAGAAACATCTCTGACCATGGTGGAAAAGGGAGCCAACCCAGCGATTCAAAGAAAGGCTGAGCACCCTAATGGCATCACCTTGCACCGCTGCTGGGGTGCACTGGGATTAGTTGGGTGCTGCAAAGGACGAGGCATCAGTTAATACGTGGAAGGAGAAGAGGATAAAAGTGATGGGCGTATGGAGGAGTATGAATGCTGAAGGTACGTTGTAGCAAGGCTATATGAGAGTAGGGAGGCCAGGGAGAATACAAATTGGGTACCAAAGGGAAGGACCAAACTTTTTTTGGCTTCCTGGAGGAGAAATGATTTAGCGGTTGAAACACATGCCTGAGAGTCTGGAGCTCTTTATTCTGCTCCCATCTCTGCTGATTATTTGCTCCATGACCCCAGATACAGAACTGCTCTGTGCCTCAGGATTTCCACGGCAAAAATTAGAAGAACGTTTCTGTTTTAAGTGACCCTTCAGGCTGCCCAGAGTCACCCTCTCCCAGGGCACCAACCGCTGGAGGGACTTTAAGAACTACTACTGCTGTTGAGATTCAGCCAGTTTCAGAATAAATAAATAAAATCAAATCAAATTTACCTTTGTAAAACCAATGACACAGACCCATTGGTCTTCAATTCAAAGAGAAAACGAGTTTAAAAGTTGTGACGTTGGACTCAACAGCTCTACCCCTACCGCACAGAATACTGCTCTTGCTGCATTTACTCTGTATGCTAACCTCTCCTTCAGCAGCTCATCTCAGTCCAAGAGAGAAAACTGATACAAAAATAACATGGAAGCTTTATGGCTAGAAAAAGCTATGAATTAAAAATTGAGATACCCATACCATTTTTGCTGGAGAATTTTTCCGTCCTTTGCAGTCTTAAAAGAGAAACTGGGATCCAGGTATTCGGGATAAATAACTGCCAGAAAAAGAAATACCCACAGTAACCACCAGCTTACCTGAACGAGTCACGTATGTCAGTTCTCTTTAAGAGCGCTTTGTGGAATTATACCTAATTTTGCAGTAAAGTTTTAAGATAATTATTTTGCTTATTCTTCACTTAATAATAGGGAAAAAGCACTTCACATAACAAATTATCAGCAGTACTAGGAAGCTATTCATATGGAGAACTCCACACAAAGATCCACAATCCTTCTGTTTTCATATAACGCACAGAAGTAAGTAGAGAGGAAGACTGTATAAGCTTTTAAAATAATCATCATCTATAAAACAGGACACGATAGTTTCTGCATTATTCTGGAAGGCAGGAAAACTATCTTGTCTGATCCTGATAAGAAATTCAATCTTCTGCCATCACAGAATCCAATTGCTTTGGCTGGTTTTGACTATACGAAAAGATTGAAAACTCAGTTCTTCCCCTATGGTGGGGCTAGATTGATTAGAGGTTGTTTGCATTGATTAGCTGTGACAGCTAGCAGCTAGTTATAAACAACAACAATGCTTTCTTCTTCCCATATTGGCCTTATGTAGAAAGCCCACCACGGCAAAATTTGCATGGGTGCAGGGGGAGGGAGAAGAGGTCACCTCCTTCACTTTTCTAGGTACTCTCTTAAGTCGGAGGACTTAATAAGGGATTATTTTTTGTTCAGAATTGCTTCTTGTCTCATGCCTTTTCTTCTCATGCCCTAAGTTAATTAAACCCTTAAAGGAAAAAGGAGGGGAAAAAAATAATTAGGAAGGCAGGCCCCTTTCTCACCATATACCCCAGGTATTTTCACCGACACCTGCAGATCAAAAAGCAACATGGAACTGATTAGAGACAGTTTTATTCTCTCTCTCATTTTATCCTCCTTTTTGTTGCCCTGAGCCAAAATTGAATTAGAAATGAAGAGTCGCATTAGCTAAACTCAAGCTCTTCCCACAAGCAACAGTCCACTGAGCTGAGTCACCAGAGTACGGTGTTGCTCGTACACATCCCTCTGCATTTGTTAGCCTTGGTTCATCCTTGGACGTAACTTAATCACAGGGACTCTTAGACATTTTCTTCCTTTTCTATGAAAACTAAAATACTCTCCCAGAACCCAGACCTCCTGCTACAAGCTCTACTGGCCAGCAGAGATGTTAGAGTACTTTCTACCTAAGCTATACAGTTCAGATAAATGCATGCAAGACATCGCAAATTAAAAGCTTTCAGGGCAAAGTTAGTATTACACCCCAGCCCCCCCCAAGTCATTGTGCTCCACCAGCAGGGCAACAATAATGCAGAAAATATGCCACAATACCCCTCTTGAAGCTGGGGTGGGCAGAGTTACTTCTCTCTCCATTTATTTAAGGAAGGTATACACAGTCAGTAATACACCCACGCCTGCCACGTAACTGGAAGCTAGCTGCGGCACAAAACCATTAAGGCCCGCTGAGATCGAAACAGTGATATACCAGGCTCTTATGTACATATTTATTGCAGTTTGCCTTTTTTTTTTTTTCCCCGAGATCTTAAAAATTCCAATAGACACAGAAACTTGATTAAATGGGAATTTTTGTAGGATGAGGTAGGATATTCTGTTATGTTGATTGATAGATGGAGAAAGAACTTTTACAGGCTCATTTTTTTAAATTCAGCCTCATACATGCAAAACTTTGGTTTTTTCAACCATATCTGATACTACTACTCTCGCAGATCTTGTCTCATTCATATGCATAATCTGTCAGAATTACAATATTGGTACGCTACAAAACTTACACAAAGCCCGAGGAGAACTGCAGGAGCACAAAGGAAAATGAGTCCAACCTCAGCTCTTCCAACACCGTTAGAAAGCAGAATGTTTGTCAGTCTCAGATTTCTGGCACAGTTTTGCAAACCCCAAAAACATGCTTATTCATCGAGGTTTTTTTATACACTTATCTGAAAGACAGCTTTCTTCACTTGGCTTCCTACCGCTCCAACAATCTTAGTAACAAAATATGTGTGCCTTCATTGATTTAGACAAATTATACTAAAGTTCCCAGGGTATTTGTCACCGCAGCATCTTCACTTCAAATACTTTATCTTCACAAATAACTGAGTTTAACATCACTACTAATGTCACTACTCCAATTCAGTGCTTTGAGAGATCTTGTGCTATTTCAGGAAAACATGGAAAAAAAAAAAGGTACAAGAAAGAAGTCATTGTGTTAGATTAAACAAGGCGGCACTGTTTAGCAAATGCAAGCAAAAATTAATGATACAGATCTGGTGAGCTACAGAGAAACACAGTGGCTGAGAATTTACCCCCCCTCCCCTTTTCAGACACGATGGGTTGTTTTCATCCCACACCGTTTAACACAACGGTGAGGTTTCCAACCCCATCTCTGGTGCAGCTATACACCTAACGCATTTTTGGGATATCTGGTATTTGCAGAGAGCATCTTAAGTGTATTACAAATTAGGAAGTTCAAAAGCGCACAGAAGAGCTACGTATATTATACCCTCATCCACTCACAAAACCACGTCTGTACATCACTCCGACTGTTCTGAACCTAAACCCTACCTCTTAGGAACTGCCATTATTTGTATTTCAGGGTTTTTCCTAAAACAAGATCTGAAAATATTCATGTCACGCTCAGACTTGATCAGTTTAATTAGAATTTTAGGTAACAGTCATCATACTCATTCATTACGCTACTGCCCTAATCGTACGTAGCAAGAATGGGAGGAAGATGCTTTCACCAAAACATAAGAACAGGCTTCTGAGCATCATTGCAGACCTCTCAGAGGAGTTCCCGCTGTTGCCAAGTAGTTTACGTGCCAGACAGACTGCCGAGTCTCATTCGGAAAAAGTGAAAAAGTATTTGTATACCTATGCAGGATTGGTATAGCCCCAGCCTTCTTGTTTCCCATTTAATTTCTTCCTTTCCCAGCAGCCAGGTGATCAATCAGACCTACTTCTGGTGGTGTGACAGTAGCGTAGAGGTGGACAGTGCTCTACAATCGAAATACTTCACACTCACTTTGCTTCTGAAGGTATCTGAACACAGTAATGGTTCAGGGCACAGGAGAGTTGGGCTGCAATTGTTCTTTTCCAATTTGAATAAGGCATGTGAATAAATATCCCCGGTTCTCTATTGTCCTTTTAAATACTAAAATCCTATGTTACCTATTCCTCTGAAGAGTGAGGTGAGACCAGAAGCCGCTATGCTTGCTGCCATAGGCATAGAAAGCCATTCTCCATAGAACAGCCACATTGAGGCATAAATTAGCCATGAAATCCTTGTAAAGCATGAATAATCAAAAAGAAGTGAAGCACCCTAATTCTGCCCCCCCCCGTTAGTCATATTTATCAAAAAACAGGACTTCACATTGCAGCCAAAAAAAGAATATACGTACCATGCATGGAATAATATTTGAAAAATACTCCCGCGATGCTATGCTGTTTCAAGAAGATAGGCAAGACACAGATTTTAATATTAATCAAAGTTTTCTCTTGTAACCTGTGCTGATAAATCCCTGGCAAGGTCATATTTAAAGGAACCTTTCTTGATAGGAAAAATTGTCTGCATCTTCCATATGTGCATAAACAGACTAGTAATTGAGAGAGCGAGCAATAGCTGCGATATCAAGAAATCCCAGGATATTATTTACAAAGCAGACAGATGTGCAATTGCAACTACAGCAATTTCAGTTGCTACAGTTTTCAGGCATGCCCACACAATCATTAATTTAATATTTAGCCAAACCACATTGCTCCTCACTGCAGACTGGCTTCTTCCCAGGAATAATTATTTTCTTAACGTGCCTTCACACAGTTTTCTTAATTTATGCCTATTTGGGCTATCTTAGAAATAAAGGGTATTAGATATTCTGAATCCCAGCAAAACACATGAATCCTAGAAATTCACCCAGTATTTTCTGCAGCACGCCATAACTCTTGACTGAATGAAAGCATATCATTACTTAAACGATCTTGGTGTAAAAATTAAAAGAACTGGAGCGCTCGTGATTCTAGCAGTCTCCATATAAGCCACTGTTTATATTAAATCTATCAGTGTTTCCTTAGATGATCTTCTAAGATGAAAGCCAGTTGTGGTGTTAGTACAGAGATCAGTAAATTTGGGAGTCCACACAACACAAACCCCATCTTTTAGCATGTATTTTGGTGTTTGCTTTTGATAAAAGTTTCTGAGAAACCAAATAAAAACTTATTTAACAGACATTATATCTCTGTACAGTGTATTTCCCCACCTCGTCCTGTCAGTCGTCTTCTATTCTTGTTATTTAGAAAAAAAACTGTCATTGTAATTGAATGCACCAAAATTCCCAGCCAATCAGTACAAGCTAATCCAAATACAATAGGAACAGTGTCACGTATCCGCAGGTTCGGCACCTGGCCTTTTTCAGTCGTGATCCATATAAAAAGAAAGAAGATGCTTGAAAATTGTGTGTTCTTTCCGAGCCAAGCCATAGAGATAAATGTGCTGCAGCCTGTCTCAAAATCTTTTTATGACTGTGATACTTCTAGGTCAGGGTCTGTTTTTGTAGAGCAAAGCAGATTTTGACAGAACTGTATCTCTTTGTGCCTGTAATAGAGTAATGTATCAAATTGGTGAACAAGACAAAATAGGATGCCATTTTTTCCAAGTTCACTGAAAACCGTAGGGGTGAGTCATTACACAAATGAAAAACTCAGAGCTAAAGAACTCAAATAGGGCAAAAACACTCTAATGTAACCTTGAAGCATCCTCCGTTGGAATATACACTGTTTTACAACAGACAAACACACAAAGGGAAGCTTTAAATACCAACCGTGACTTGACTCGCTATTAGATGTAACTGAATTTCTCATTTGTTAGGTAATAAACAGTTTGGCGATTACCATTTCATTTACATGTAGGAGTCATTTGTAAACTTCAGAAGGTCAGAAAAATGTTTCGAAAAACACAGGGGCAAAATAAGGGACTTTGTAGCCTGTAAGAATAAAGCAAATAAAATATAAGGAAGACTGGGGACCTGGCTAGGGTCATGAATATTTTCACAAGCCTGCATAAAACAGAGGAGTGACTTGCTGTGATGTTTTGCCAATGGAGTCTAGCCTATGTTATTATTCACTTTCAAAGTCTCTTGACTTCCAAGAAAGTGCTGTGGCATTTAATGATACATGAATTTGCATGACTAAGCAGTCCTCAGTACTTTTTTTTTTAAAAGCCCCAAACAATAGAATTTTGATTTCAGGTAGGTTTGAAGAAAATATTGATCTGTTTCTATTATTCTAAGAATAATTAAAAATCCCTGATCACCTCCAAGTAGACAGCAGTGTGTGCTTAATAGAAATTTTGCGCAGTTGATAACATGCACATTTCTAATACTTTTCAAAATGCATAGGAAACATTTTCCAGACCAAGCTTGCTAAGCTGTCCTGGTTCATTAAATGTATACGGCCCGAGAAGTAGTATTTTTCTGTAGGAAAGGACACGTGGATCACATCAACCCAACTTCATATGCACATCTGAATATTTATATAATACGTATTTTTATACAAGCATATATATATGTGTGTGTTTATTATAAAAAAACACTACACCTCAGGCTTTTAAAGCATTACTTTATATAATACCTAACGTGAAATCACACCAGAGACAGAGAGACAACCCAGAAAGCCTAATGAGCTGGTAACAGAAGTCAGCATACAAAGTGTAAAGGATATCACAAATTTAAAAGACCTTCCAGTCAGATCTTTGCAAACATCTCGCAGTTAAGCTCCAGGGCTCTAGTGTCATTTATTTTCTTGCCTTGAGTAGGGAAATTAGAGCAGTGCAAACACCAGGAATGAATGTTTATCTCTGGTCTGATTCACTGCTGAATCAAAGCTCTCTGCGAACCAGCCTGAAGAAGCGTGTTTAACTGGTAACACGCATCCGGAGATACAAGCTGCCACTTTTTACAAAAGGCATACACACACGAACTTATGGGAATTTGAGCTATATAAACTGGTTAAGGCAGTATTTTGGGATAAGGCTTCTACTCTGTTTTCCAGAATCCACGTTATATATTGCATGTTCTCTACTTTCTGTATTGCCCACTTGCATCGTTAAATAACGTGAAGCTCCACACTGACCCTGAAAAAAACCTTAAAACAGCTATTTAACTGCTAGGCAAAAGAACATCAGGAAAGAAAAATGGTTAAGCGGAATCACTTGTGTGTGATCTCTCCTTTAGGGGACAGGTAGCATAACACCACTCAAAGCCTTCCCACTCTGCTGCTGCTGTCTTACAGGGGCTTTTGGGAGGTGGGGGAGAGAATGGAGTATGTGTCATATTATTTTCTGTAGGGAAGCTGGCAAACATGGACTGCTATGGGATCAGGAAGAGTAGAATTTAGATGCCTGGCATTCCAAATTTCCAAACAGCGCTCTGCTATAGAGCGAGATTATATTTCCCTTCTCTACAGCTCTCATGTACTACATGTAGTGCAGTAATTCAAATTAATGGTTCATAAGACAAAAATAACACATCATGTCGCAGCCAACTGAGTACTAAACCTAACTAGAAATACAAAAGTTTCAGAGGAGGAATTCCACTTATTTTTTGGAATATTTCCAAGCCTTTTTTTTGATATACATCTGCCTGTCTGCTTGACAGCTGTTACCATATGACAGATATTCCAGCCCAGCGCTCCTATCCTAAAGAGAAATGTGTACAAGCATTTCATGAAATAATCACAACAAGATCAATGTTTAGTATGAGAACTTTCCAATGCCTTTCCTCTGTTTAATATCCCAAATGAGTACAAGTGGATGTGTTACCTCCTATAACTTCACAGCTACAAAACCAGAAGCTGAATGATAGTCCTTCCCCCATCTGGGAAAACTAAAACCCGTATTACTTATTCTCAGCTCTGATAGCAATACTGGTACAGCTACAAAACAGATACTGAATGATAGAACACCGCTCCCACTGAGATTAATGGGTTTTGCAAAGATAACGCAGATTACATGCTAGTGCGAGGCAGTAATGCTGGGGAAGCAAAACAAAATCTAAAGGGAATTCCTGGTGAGGAAAGTTCCAGTTTGTCCTTTCTGGATTTTCCTCTTTGAACCCGCACTGACATGTCAGTGAAGGTTTTGCTCTTAAATTGTACAAGAGAAGCAAGACCATTTCTTCACTGTTTGTGCACACTGGACTCATCTCTGCGTTGCAATCAAACAGCCTTTCTGAAGCCCTCATTGTCCATACGCAGCATCTTCTTTCAGTCTTCCCTCCAAAGCGACTCTAGCCCAGACAAACATGATACGTCCTTCTCAATCAATTAACAACCAAGTTGACGCTGAGAAGTTCTAGCCAGAGTCTGAGATTTCAAAAAAATCTCTCCTCCCACAGCTAGGAAAAAGCAATGCAATTTGCAAAATGGCTTTAAAACACATTTAACCATAGCTATTAAAGTATTACATAGTTATTTTAGTGTACACAGCCATTCAAAACTAGACTCCAGTTTGTTGTCAGCTATAGAACCTAAGCCAGTCTCGACATTCCTGTCTTATTCTCCTCTTCTCTCTAGAGTAGGCAGGGATAGGAGCTCCCTTGGCAGAGAAACGAGGTCCAAACACCACAAACCAAATCCATGCAGAGGTTCCTCCCCACCTTAGCTACTACTCAATTGCAGAGTCAGTTCAAAATCCACAGGACCTAAATTTTCCAAATTAACATTCTTCATTTGGCACCTGATCTGTAAGTATATCTGGAGGACAAGGTGCCAGAGAAAGAGGTGGCAATGGTGCTGCTCTGTCTTCTTTTCCTGTTCCTCACTGCCAGCATTAAACCAGTGACAGAAGATGCGGTGGATGAGCTTGGTTCCATCCTTCATCTTATTTAACCTGCCACCTGCCACCTCCAGACACAGGACAGTCTGAGGTAGGAAACGCAATGGTATCAATCTTTTCTACCGAAGCTAAACCGCTTCATGGGGATGAATTAAATATTCATTGAGCCAAGAAAAGCAGAAAACGGATTCATAGACCACTGGTTTGAGTCTCTGATTATTCGCCAGGGAAACACAGCTGTCTGTGCTGCTCTACTGAATGCTTAACGTTAAGAAATTGTTGAACGGCACAGACACCGAGATGGGTGTCTCCTTATCTCCCAGCTAACCACTGGGATTTACAGTCATGCCGGCTCCAGTTGCTACACCAAGAAATATTTAACCGTTCAGCACAAAGGGAATCAGGTTAAGGAGCCTGAAGCTCTCTCTATCTATAAAGGTTTATCGATGCTTCAGAGTACAATATCCCCATGTCCAACAAAACGAAAAGATTTCAAACCCAAAAGAAAGCAAGCAGAAACACCTCCAGACAAACTGAATGAGCTCATTTATGAAAAATTGACATAAACTGGTCACGGTGTAAATTAGTAAAGAAGTATCTAGTTATTTTTATTATCCCAAAATAAAAACCCATGTTTTCTTTAACTCTGACAAGTAATTGCTTATTACCATAATATAATATTTATAAGCAATGGATGACACAGACTCTGACTTTTTTTTTTTGTGAAGCAGCATATAAAATAAGTCAACCACATTTAAATTTGCTCACTAGGCTAATGAGAAGAAAAAAGAGAAAGATCTTTGTTTATGCTATAACCGGAAGCCACTGTAATTATTTTGCTAGGGCTAGCTGAATACAAAAAAGATCTGCTATAATGAATATAAGCTGGCTTTGTCAGACGGTCAAAGTTATTTCTGGTTTGGTGGTGGAATGTGGTAGGTTTGATCCCCAAGGACTTGCTCAGAAACTAGTAATTTGGGGATCATCTCTAGCGATGCATACGATGAAAATTAAGTTCTACAACAAAATAAGTTTTGCCACTGGGCAGATTGCTGACTAAAAAGCTCGAGTTGCATTAGTTCCCGTTATCTGTATTTGCAAGCTGTTCACAAATAGCTAGCCGAACGATAGGAGATTTTCCATAAATATTCACTTCATGTTTACTGAAAAACCCATAGTAGTTTCCTATCCAAATTTATAGTAACTATTTTCTCTAGAAATTTCGTTTTTGATAGGAAGCACAGAATAGGAAAAGCTTTTTTGGGCAGAAAATAGCAGAACCCATGCCAAACTATCAGCTTTGTGCACAGACCAGAAAATGCTCCAGTGCGCTGGAATTCAAATTTTATCAAGTCAGTCAACACATTTCTAATAAATGTCATTTTCATGTCCCCTTTTTGCATACTTAAGCAAACTAGGACCAAACAAGCAATATCATACCAGTGAAACAGAACTAATAAACTAGAAATTATGTGCCTTTTTTTCTTGCACTGTATCTCCAGGGCATCAGAAATCCAGCCATGGTGACTAAGGATTCTAACCCATAAGAATTGTTTTTGTGTCTACTTGTTCTGTGGCACAGATTGTAATGTGTAGTTCAGGGAGGAAAGCAATTTGGAGGGACGCAGCCAAAGGACTCCTCCTCCCATATGTATGACAGAACAACTTCGACCATCAACCACATCATCAGGCCGCTGGCTTTAAGCATATGGTAGTTGGTAAGTAGTCCACGGCAGCACTTCAGAAAAGCTGCAGTAAGCAGGTTGATACAATTCAGTCTTTTCTCAGACTGACAACCGTATAAGATTTCTCAGGCTCTGGGATTTACCGAGAGAGGTTGGGTCCTCAGCTCTTACACAGTACCGTAGTTTCATTCGGATCAATGATGCAGCAAGTGTGAAAGTCATTTACACTAGCCAAGGATCTAGTCTACCACGCCTGGCTCATGGCCACCGAACAGTCCACAAAGCTTTGAGTGAACTCGTAAAGTGCTTCCCAGTAACAAAAAAGAAATTCACTGCTGTCCTTGAAACTTGTTGGTTTAACAGGAATTTTGCTTTGAGATTAATACATAAACCCCAAATTGGAAGGACAACAGTGACAGGGAATGCTGGTGCATAAAGTCAACAGAAACAAAAGAACCGAAACCATGATTTTTATGACATGCCCCACACGCCTCACTCAAAGCCTGTTTTTAAAGATTAAATGACCAATATCTGGTGTCCAGAGGAACATAAAGCCTCCAAGAACAGGGGTCAGAAAGTGAAGTAGGAATTTGGAAATTGTACTTGTTCATTGAGAGAAGTGGCACCCATAGCAATGTTCTAGATGTATAAAAAGTGGTGTTAGTTAATATAACCTAGATCTTAACTTTGTAGTCAGGTTAAGAGTGAGGTAAGTGGTTTAATACTTGCCCTTCCCCCTACAGTCTACCAATATTTATTTTGGTTTGGGTTTGGTTTTTTATTCTTTTTTCTCTTTCTTCAAAAAAACACTTCCTATGTTTTCACATATATATTTTTAATATGCATACACATGTGTGCGTATGCGTGCATGCAAGCCACGCAAAAACTCAAGCAGCATCCACTATGTGAAGTTATTATACACCATAGCAAGAAGAGTAGTCCCGTTTAATCATAAGAACATCTGACGTCCAGTCAAATAAATAGGGAAATTGAAAATATATATAGTAAGTTTTATCATTCCAGTCACTTACTACAAGCAAAAAGGCAGCAAAAAAAGTTTAGAGAGTTGATAGATTCCTTTAATCAGCCCATGCTCCAAAACACACCTGAACCACGAGTGGTGTGGGGCAGGTTACAAAGCTGACTTGACAGAAAAGGTCACGCAGGCTCCGAACGCAGCGATAAATCGAGAAGGCATACGAGTTCATTACCCTGAGCTCCTGTAAGGCCAAAGGGTTTAGTCTTTCACACAGTTGCTCCTGCACCGAATCCAGTAACGTGCATTTGCTAAACTGCATCTTTCACGGATGCAGTCAGTCTTGATTTAAAACAACAGTGACATTATGGAAAGGAATTGCAGTGTCCCCAGCAATTAGCTCCAATGGTTGATTACCACATTGCAATGGGGGCGAGGGGGAGGGGGGAACCCAAACAAAAGAAACAAACAAAAAAACCCCTGATTCCAGGACAAACTTGTCAGGCTTCAGCTTCCAGGCGCTGGGCACCACCAGACTGAAACGCTTTGGTGATCAGTGGGTGGGTTGTTTGGTTTTTATTGTTTTACCTCCTGTTACATTTGTATGTATTCTGTCACTTCTCACTTCCTCTTTCCTTTCTTCTTCGATTTTAAAGTACTAAATATCTTGATCCTTCTCTTATTATGATGAATTTTAGTTTGCCTTCACAAGTGTCTTTTTTTTTCCACCCCCCTTTTAGATCATCAACTGCATGTCACAACATTAAAAGAAGCTACTGAAAACTCAGCGCCATATACCAGTATCACCATTCTCGCTAGTGCTGTAAGGAGACTTATCACTGCCTTGCTCCTATTTACTGCTCCCTTATTCATCCCCCTGCAGAGCATCTCACCTTGTTTGGTTACAGCATCGCGCAGAGAGCATATGTTCTGTTGCTCGTATGTTATTACTCCCAGGTCCTTTTAGTCGCTGCCTTCCAGGGTAATTTCTCATTTGAAGTAAGCTCACGCTCCTTTTTTCTATAGGAATCGCTTTACATTTAGTGTATTTAAAGCTTATTTCTGTTTCAATGAACCTCTATTTATCATTCTTTCAACCACTGATTTATCTGGATGTTTTCTCCATATTGATTTTATAGTTACTGTTGCAAAAACGGTATAGCTGAGCTGCGGTAAACTTAATAGGATGATTCCATATAATCTATCCTGGAGTTCTGAGGACTGCTAACATCCATCAGACCAGGAGCTTATAGCACTTCTGGGAAAGAAAGGCCATTCTGGCATGCCCACAGATTTACTTGGGTGGAAGTTTGGAGGGGGAGAAGGAAAAAAAAAAGCATCAAACAAACTTTCTCAAGTAAGGAAGCACTGGATCTTTGCTGTAAAATAAAGTAACGGTGAGAGAGCTCTCCACTCTACAGTCAAAGGTACAGAAAAAAACCCCCGAAGAGATCGCATGAACCGTGAAAGGTGAGGCTATGAAAGTGCACTTCAGCATTGGCAAGCAGCCCATCAAACCCCCAGCTGCCTCACTGACACCACTCTCATGCAACAAATAACAAGAAGCGTTTAAATTAGCTTCCTTCAAACGACTGCAGAAGATTTCAAGCTCGGTGGACTCACTTTGTCACCAAGGGAAACTATAAAGTGGACCAAGGGGAAAGCGAGGAAGATAGTTTTTGCGCTAGTCCACAATCCACCTCATGGGAGGGGGAATGACCGACATCCTACACCCATTGGTACCCGATACAAAACACAGTGACACACCAGGCGAGCCCAGTGCTGCGTTGGGACAGAGTCAGGCACAGCATGCCACGTCCTAGAGACGCCAGCAAGGAGCCGCGTCTCAGTAATTCTCCTAATGACAAGTAGGGAGGAGTGACTTTCTCACTGAAGAGAAATTCATTATCTGGCCTGCTAAGCATGGGAGATAACCTAAGAGAGTGAGGACAAAGGCTCCCATCACACACTTATCTCACAGATGGCCACCTTCTCTCCACCAGTCTTTGACCACTATATTTGGGCCAGTAGCAGCCTAATTCTGACAAGAACTGGTGCCAGCCGAGCACTGATGATCAAGTTTTCTTCTTATCCTTCGGACCTGCCCCACACAATGCTTGATCAAAGCAATTTATAATTATCACCGTAATTGGCACTGCCACAGAACTGCCCACTCAAGGTCATCATAGCGTTGAGCAAAGAGAAGCAAACCGAGTCTGAAAGAAAACAGTGCAGGTGATTATATCTATTTTGCAGTTGGGAAAAGCAGAAGCTCTGCAAATGCGACTCCTACAGCAAATCCACGGGTGGAGCTGCAAAGAAAAGCTCAGCTCAGCCCTTGACTCTTACACCCTGTTCCTGCCTTTCTTGCTCTCTTAAAGTCATTTTGAAACAAAGAAAGCAATAAAGGATTTAAGTGCTTTGAAGTGACAAGAGATAATATTAATGCTTGTTAATCAAGTGGTTAAGGAAACTAAATAGTGCAGGAAGTCGCCTGTACAGAGTATATTTTATCTGAATTAACCTAATCTATTTTGCTTTGTGAAACAGTTGCCTATAGTAGAATAAACAAAGGAATTAATGCAGTGCATTAATACTCTGGTAATCTGTTCTTTAGAGTGGTTTTTTTGCTGCGGAACTTCAAAATAATTTCTAATAATTTGAAAAATGTTCTCAAGTAGAGTCAGTCTGCCTCTGCTTGGAGCTCTGCGCCTCCACTTGGGACTTGCTTCCTTTCCCACATTATTACCGCAAACAGAATGTCTCCTAAACCAAGAAATCCAGCATGAAAAGATACTTCATTACTCTGTATGGCGATGAATAACAAATTTCCCTTGGGCTGTCAGGAAGCAGAAGGTTTTTTTGTCTGTGTATCAAAACAGCAGTCGGATTTCATGACACCCGCTTGCAGAGGGTTTTTCCCCGCCTCCTTAAAGTTCTTTACAATTACTAACATTTCGGGACAGGGAGCAACGCCATTTAAGATACTTCCATTTTAAAAATGTAATGGCCACTGTAAGCAACTTCTGCTGCCCAAGAGCACTTATACAGGTTATTTTCAAGTGCTTTTTATCTTTATTGGGACTCCAACGTGGTTTCTTACCCTATTTTAAACAATAATTTGCCCTGAAAGTTATTACGATGTCCTTTCATCAACGAATCGGCATATTTATTGCTATTCACAGTGTTCATTCACATGCTGGCTGACATGGAAAAACAGTTTGGTTTGAAAAACTTGATTCTACTCATTCAACTTTTGCTAAAAAAGCATTCATGTCAATCAAAATAATTGCATTCCCAGTTTCTTTCCTTCACACATATCTCTCACAACGATGAGGGGAAAGAATAGTAACTTTGTAAGCCTTCATATGTTTCCATTTGTCCAGCTACTCCACACTGACATTATTTGCAGACAGGACTTCAAAATATTATCAGCATAATGACCACAGATCGGAGCTAGAAGCACACAAAGTATCAGAAAGACGTGACAAATACAGGATAATGATCAGCAAGAAAGTTTCCCCTGAAGCAAGTAAACAAGAAGTCGGCAAGATAGTTTCTATGATTTATATTTGCTGTGTCACTTTGATAAAGACTAAGCGTATTGCTTCACAATAAATGTATTTCAGTTCACAATTCATAGTCACGTAGACGCCTTAGATTTGCATTGGGCTGCAGAAAATACTACATCAACGTACCATCGTCTCTACTCATCAGAGATTTTGCGCAAGAGTAAGGACCTACACTGCACTTGAACATGTTTCCTGAACTGGCTTTGCCCATTTGTACTGCGCTCTTAGTGCAAATAGCAGATTGAGGAGGATCCTTAAACACAGAGTCACTAAAAGCCCTGCATTTCCCCAGGCAGCTGAACGCACTCTTCCACTGCAATACATCATCCACCCTGCACCCTACTAGATAGCCAAGACTTTCAACTGCACTAACAATGTATTAAAAAAAAAAAAATGCACATAGAAGCAGAAATTATGGACAGTGATCATTTATAAATGGGCGATGAATAAAATAATCATGACATCCACAGAGTGAACATTCTTCTCATTGCAAGAAGGGAAAGTGAAATGTCATTAGGAATTTAGAGATTAAAAGCTTCTGCACAGTCACCAGAGAAACTGATTATCTTGATGCACGTTGAAGATAAACACGATGGTGTTTTGCTCAAATAAAAGAGTTATCAAAACTGTAGTAAAACTGTGCATTAATGATAGTATTAAAAAAATTTAGATTAAGAAGTCATCTTCTAGCTGCTTGATGCACACAAAGCGTTCTCTGTGATTTAAGGAACTTGACATGTAAATATAGAGCATTCAAGAAAAATATTACTTCTTCAATAGCAAAGCTGACCTCCTGCATAAGTTAGAATAATGGAAGAATCGAGATCATTTCAGCACCCTTTCATCACCTGCTGAATATGAACCTATAGTGCTTCTTGTCTCTAAGCATAAAATCCTAGCAGGTTTTCCCCTGAAGATAAAATACATAACACATCTATTCATAAGTGAGGTTCAAGTAGTCTGAAAATCAGATCATGAACCATGGTGCCAAGTTTACTCTCTTTCAAAATTCATTAGAAAACCCTTTTAATATTTTTTTTTTCCTGGTATTAACAGAGAAATAAAATCTCCTTCCCAACATACTCCCATTCCCTGTTAAAGTGCATGGCACTTACTTTTCTCTTTAGTGAAAAATACTGTTCTCCAACAATCTTTTTAAATATGCCATATATAATGGAATTCCCTAAAAATCAGTCTTGATACTTTGCAGTCACAGCAGTTAATGTCATCCAGACTTGTTCATGACATCCCTGCTGTCCTTCTCTATCTTGTTTCAGGCTTATGGCATATTTACATTAGCCAGATATTTATTGGGATTGTTTAGATATATTCAAAGTTCCTTTTCTACATTCAAAGAGCAGCGAAGAACACCGTGATACATAGCATGTCACACAGCATCAGCCTACCCACAGATATACATGACTCCTTGAGTCCGCTCCCAGTGTGAGGGAATTACTTCAGGGGGGTACCATAATAACTCAGCTCTGTTGCTTCCAGGACCTCAACTTCTTCGTATGCTTTATGTTCTATTTCTACATACTACACCTACATAATACATCTTCATAAATGTACTTTTACACTGTAAACCGCTCCCGGAGTGCTACATGTACCCTTCACAATTCAAATGGCTATGAATCCAAATACTTACAGATGGAGCTCTAAAAAAATCAACTTCTGTCTTTAAAAAAAAAAAAAACCCACACCAAAAAGAACATGCCCTCAATTAGAGCACTTTTTATTTCAAGCAGAGCTCCGAAAATCTGTAGCATTTGGCTAACAGTCTCACAAAAACCAATCTGTTGAAAGATTTCCCCTTCCTGCTTCCAAGCGAACCAGAAATACACACAATCTGCTTTGTGGTATTTTAGTATTTCTAGTCTCTGCTGCATGAAAGTACATTAATCTATTAAGGCATGTTACAACTGATTTAGAAAAGGACATAGGTTCTTCCCATCCTCAAAAAGCATAGTTGAATAAACCTATGAGTTTGTTTAATGGAAGAAAGCACCACCAAAGGATGACTTCAAAACTAAAACACTGAGTTTGCAAAATTCCAAGCAGTTCTCAAATCCCCGATCCTGCTAAATAATAAGAAATATGCCTTAAAGCTGGGGACCATTTGCAACCTTGATTGTTATGATAGCCCCAGGCTCTTGAACGCTTTAAAAATCATTTCGCAGTTTAATGAACTGTTCATTCCACACCAGACTTAAAATAATTTTTGGCAGAAATCCCCCGGCTAATGGAAACACTGGAACTCCTCTTTTAAAGGGAGCAAGGACAAGGCAAGTAAACTAAGTAACATCATGTCTGAGGTAGAGAATCTCCCAAGTGATGCTATTTTGACAGCTTTGAGAATGCAACAGATAAGCTAAAGGCTGTATGTTTAAATGATGTCATGCCAGAATTGTTACTACTACATCACTAGAAACCCCTGGACGCATGGTCTCCCAGTCAGAATTAAAAAACACCACCTATAACTTGAAACAGTTAATTTATTTATTGGTGAAGTACCTGCAGCTGGCCAAAGCTACGGGTTAAAACATTACCATTTGCAAACCTTCAAGTTGCAATTGATTTGATCTCAGGACAACTCTAAATGTCTGGGCTATCCAGGTCCCGCAGCGAAGGCCAAGAAGCACAAGTTAAATGCTCCCTTGTGTTCTCCCCACATCACCGTAAGCCTGGACTGAGACCCCAAGGACTATTCTTATATCACTCTCCTGAAAACACACGGGACTCACAGTTCACACCCGACCAACGTTATCTTTGAGCAACCTGACCTAGTGAAAGATGTCCCTGCACATGGCAGGGTGGGTGGAACTAGATCACTTTTAAAGGTCCCTTCCAACCCAAGCCATTCTATGACTGTATGAGGTTCAGGAGTATATGTGTGACGTTAGGCAAGTAAAGACCACGCTTCAATTTTTCCTCTCAAAAAAACCACCCCTGCATTTTCAATCATCAAGTCCAAATCATCCATCAAAGCACCGGCAAACTCTAAAACTTAAAACTGGAGGAGTTTGCTTCTCCAGAACCAAGGCAAAGGCAGCTGCATCAGGGGTCTTCCCACCACAGTTCCTTATCTGATTCCAGAGGTGGTCGAATCACCACCAGCATGGGGTTTCACAGCATAAAGAAATGACTTGCAGCCTCACAGGTCGGGAACTTTTCTTCCTTTTCTGGAAGCAGCAGACTATTCTTGAGGTGCAGCCTGCGCAGTCTCCAGCATTAATGCACGTTCACAGGCAGCACTTTGGGAGATGCCTTGTTGCAGCTTTTATTTCATGGAGCCGGTCTCTCTCCAGCGTGGAGCTGGCTGCTTTCAGGAAAAGTGATAGGAATGCGTCTGCCCTTTGACTGACTGTTTGTCAGAGAGGCTGACACATTTAGTTTTGAAACCTGCCAATATTTCACAGCCTCTGGAACAGACAAGCTGCCAGATTTCCTTTGGGAGACAGAAAGGAGGGGACGTACATCCACTGAATGAAAATAACTAACACAGAGCTGGATGCAGCCTCAAATAAGCAAAGCTGTCACCGAATAAGGGCTACAGGACTTGCCTTACTGATTTCAGTATGAGCGCAAGATGCACACAGAGCAGTTTCGACGCCTGAAAAATAACTCTGCGGGCACACAACTGTTACACGAGACCAGCAGCCATCGCAAGCTCACATTGTTTAATGCAACAGCGGCATAATTAAAAACAACACAACTTTCAATGCTGCAAAACATCGCAGAGCTTTGTGAATGGCTCGTCAAAAAGCATTCACTACGATGGCTAGTTTATTTCATTTTTAATGACATATTACACAGAATAAATCTATTTATATGGAACAGCCAATACAGAAAACTCTGTAGATGAAGAACGGTTATTACTTTCCAACAAATGAATCCTCCTTTTGCTCCCCAGGTTTCTAGAGATTTCCATGCTCCAGCATGGAATCGCCCTCCACTCTGCAAGGATCTCCAACCCCTAGAAAGTCCTTCCAAGTCTTGGATTTAGCCAGGATAGAGCATGAGCATGCAGCATAAAGCTCACTGATACTGTCCAAGACCTTTTCACTGAGATTTGGTGTCTTTAATCACAGAGGTTGGAAGGGACCTCTGGAGATCATCCTTTCAGTTTACAGAGGGGTTCCAGAAAGGGATTCATGCTTGAAAGAGCCTTTCTTCCAGAAACTGAAGCAGTTGTGGGCACAGCTTGTACTTGTCTAAAGAGAAAAGCCTAAGCAGGGACCAGTTCTGCTTTGGCAGAAGGGTTTTTTTGGGGATGGGTGGGGGGCATTTGGTTTGTTGACTTTTTTTTTTTTTAAAAACATGCACATAGAAAACAAAGTTCAGGTAATAGTGGATATGCTTTTTCTGACTTTTGATTGCAAAACCTATTTCTGTTACCTGTAACTTTGTCAAGCTGTATTTTATCAGTATGAGGCAGAAACCTGACAGAGCTGTTTCAGTTTTTTTGACAGAACCAGCCGAAATGTTACATTGGTTTCAGAGGAAAAGGTGGGAGAAGGAGCCATACATAAGTGCAGAAAAATAATTTTAGCAGGTGTTTCAGTGCGATGTTTTGAAAAGCGAGTCTCCACATTTGTCACAAGGGTCACCTTTCTTGTCAAGGAATTGGCTTGTACGGAATATTCTTGAAGTAGGAAAAAAAATAATCCACAAAGATAACCAAGAAATGAGCTACTGAAAGAAACAATCACACCGAGACTTACTGCAGTTTTTCAAAACCATACACTAACTCACACCTCCGCCACTCTGATCAAACCACATCAGCACAAACCTTCTAAACCGACTAACTATGCACCAGCCTAGAAGGGCAGGAGCCAAGCAGTTGCCAGGCACAGGATTTCATAGGAAAGAGATTAGTCCAAGTGTTTCTGCTGGACATAGGAAGAGGAACCATTTTTTCCTCTTCACATAAAAATAAAGGTTATAATGGCAGAGGGTTGAATAGAGCAGAAACAGCTAGAGAAGAAATTGGTCAATCAGGACACAGGTCTGCTGCTGGGGCTGTCCATTTAGAAAATCTCCATGGGGAAAAACCCACTACAGTGGAATATCACTTGCAGACCTATATACCTAATGCAATCACACAGCACTGGGTGGAAAGAGACAGCTAACATGCACCAGCCAGTGTATTCCCACAGACCCCCAGGAGACAAGAGTCATTTTATCTGTTCTTGCCTTTTGCTGGGGAAGGGGGTGGGGGGGTGGGGAAAGGAATATGGTGGAAGGCCAAAATATTCTATCTGAAAAGCTAAACATTAGGCAACTAAACAAATGTCTTGCCTCCTGTAGCCATAGTTGATTTCCCTTAAAACAAAGAGGGACAGTTCTGTTACGCAATGGCGTAGCCTACCTGGTTGACTGCCCCCACATAGATTTGGGTACGAAGTGCTGGATACTCTGAAGAGGATGAAGCCTTTGCTCAAGGAACCTTGGAATACTCTGAATTATTAAAATTACCGGGGAGATTACTTGCATGTTTGTAGGGATGCTCCCCCAGTGTTACCGCTGTAACCTTTAGTAGACCGCTCTTTGGTCTTCTTTCAAAACACTGGTGACTTGCACAAAGGACTAAATTCTCACTTCCTTCCTCATAGAGGTAGAATTACCAAAATTATTTCGAGACAAAGGAGTAAAGGGCAGTCCAGGAGCAGGAAACCAGCTGGAGTCTCTGTACTCATGGTCTCCTGAACTTCAGCTAAAAAACCACCACGAAGTCCACAAGTCCACAGTCAGTCTATCAACAAACACCAGCAACAGCTCCCAAAAGGTGCGGTAGCAGCATGAAGCACAGCCTGCTGCAGGCAACATTTTCTAGCCGCTAGCTCAAGAACTGGAAGTTATTTTAATAGCTGGTTCCAACAAACTGGGCCAAAATTTACGCCAACATAGTGTCAAGCTAATGTGTTCTTTATCATGAAGAACAGTGTTCACATCAGCCCCAAAAATCTATTTTTCCTGTCTGCAGCCCAGGGGTCTGAAAGGATGCAGGCACTAAAGACAGCGCCGCACAATGGAGGTAGGAAGCATTCCTGTATGGTAGGATACAGTGCTAAGAGAGAGAAGAGAGATAAATATCATTTCATTTGTTCTAAATCAATGCATAATTTCAAGAGGATTCACATTTGTATCCGAGTACAATATTTACATTGTCGGTAAGTGTATTTTCTCGACAGATGTCTTATTGTAAAACCTGATCTGATTCAATCTGCAATCACTGGGGCTATTCACATGCTAAAACACTATGATGGATGATACATTTTAAAGAGTAACTGAAATGGGAAATAAAATACCTAGTTTCGAGTTGGAAAGGCTACATTACATGCTCAATAAGTACTAGGACTGAAAAGCAAGCGCTGTTATGGATGGAAAGACTCCATGCAGTTTTCCCTGGCCTCTAGCTTACCACCGAGCCCCTAACGCTTTCCTGGGCAAAAGAGGCAACTCTCTTTTCATGATAAAAGCATAACAGAATTCAGGATTTGCCCCACTGCAATGAGTATGCTGATGCTGTCTAGGAATGTTATAATTACTTTCATGTTTTAGAGCCTTATGAAATCTGGCTGTGATAACCGTGTACTTAGAATAGAATCATAGGATCATGTAGGTAGGAAAAGACCTTTAAGATAAGCTAGTCCAACCATTCACCCTACTCTACCAGGTCTGCCACTAAACCATGTCCCTAGGCACCACATCTACACAACCTTTA